>ML285596.1:0-17625 GCA_005239495.1 Nicotiana undulata
CACATAAGCAAGGTAAGCCAAACAACCCTTCTCGATCATATGCCGAGCCTTTATGAAGGAAATGACCCGGCTGGAGGCACTAGCTGAAGAACCTCTCCACTCTAGCCTAGGAGACTCGGGCATGGCTAAAGTGACTGTCTTGGCATGTCAATCTAACACAGCATGATAAGGAGATAGCCAATCCATGCCTAGGATAACCTCAAAATCAATCATATCCAGCAATAAAAGATCTGCTCTAGCATCGAAACAGCAGAAAGTGATCACACAAGACCGGTAGACCTGGTCTACCACCACAGAATCGCCCACAGGAGTGGACACATATATAGGGGAACCCAAGGACTCACGAGGGATATCCAGAAAATGAGCAAATAGTACTTAAACATATGAATACGTGGATCTTGGATCAAATAGTACCGAAGCCTCTCTACAACATACTGAGATAATACCTGTGATTACAGCGTCTGAGGCCACTGCATCTGATCTGGACGGAGTGGCATAAAACCTGGTTAAGGCTCCGGAAGACTGAACTCCCCCAGAGTGAACAGGAACTAACTGACCTCCTCCTGACTGGCCTCCCCCTCTAGGACGACCCCTACCGACCTGTCCTCCACCTCGAGGTGGCCGGACTGCTGGTGCTGAACTCCTAGGCTGATAACTCTGTTGCACTTCCTTGCCCCGATACCTGGGACAATACCTCCACATATGACCCGGCTCCCCACACTCAAAACAACCTCCTGGCGCTACAGCCCACTGCCCAATAGAGGAAGAACCCTGAATAGTCGGAGGGCGGTGTGAACCCTCTAGTAAGGCACTGAAATAGAAACTAGAGGATCTCTGATGACTGGAATAACCGATGGGTGCACTCTGGATGGACGGAGGACGATAGGATTGCTCTGGCATAGCGCCGATCTGAGGCCTCACTAAACCACCTCGAGGGGGTAGTGGGGGTGCTGAATATGAAGGTCTGTTGGGCTGACCACCCCCGAATTGACCCCTGCTCCTAGCTGAAACATCCCTGAACTCTCCGGAGAACCTAGCCCTCTTGTCCCGCTGACCCTGTTCCCTGATCCTCAAGCGATACCCCTCAATCCGTCGAGCTATCTCGACTACAAGCTGGTAGGGGGTACCCATCTCCACCTTTCAGGCCATAGAGACCCTAATACCTGGATGCAAGCCTTCCACAAACCGTCGCACCCTCTCGGCATCAGTAGGAAATATCATAAGGGCATGGCGAGATAACTCGGAAAATCTAGCCTCATAATCAGTCACTGACATCTGCCCCTGCTCTAGTCGCTCAAATTGACCCCGTAGCTCCTCCCTCTCAGAAGGTGGAATGTATCTGTCTAGAAATAGCTGAGCGAACTGATCCCAAGTGACAGGAGGAGAATCTGCTGGTCTGTTGAGAATATATGATTGCCACCACCTGCGAGCTCTACCCACTAACTGAAAGGTGGTGAAATCCACTCCATGGGACTCCAAACTCCTCATATTGTGCAGTTTGTCCCTGCACCTATCAATGAAATCCTGAGCATCCTCTCCCCGCTAACCCCCGAAGACTGGAGGGCAAAGTCGGGTCCACATGTCCAACATCTTCTGCTGGTCACCCTCTGCAACTGGCCTGGGCTCTAGGGATGCTACTACGGGCTGAACCCCTCCCACGGGCGGTGTGCCCTGGGTATGACGTGTTGTTGCTGCCTGACCTGTGGCTTGAGCGGTAGGGGTCTGGATTCCCCCTCCCGCCTGAGAAGTAGCAGGGTCGGCTGCCTGGGACATAGTGCCCATGAATCTCATCATACGGCCCATGACCTCCTGGAAGCCTGGCCCCGTCATGAAATCCACTGGAGCAGGTGCTACTAGAGGCACCTCATCCTGCTCCTCCATAATCGGGTCCTCTGGTGATTCCATTGGTGTAGCTCTGGGACGCCCTAGTCTCCTACCTCGAGCAGGTTCTCTACCCCTGCCTCTAACCCGACCTCGGGCTGAGGGGGCAGCGGCATCTTCCAGGCCAGAAACATCAAATGCACGCATCCTCACCATCTGTGTGAGAATAGAAGAATAAGTTTGAGTACATCATAGATTGCACGACAGGATATGAATAAAGGGAAGTTTCCTAACACCCCATAGCCTCCTGAAGATAAGTACAGACGTCTCCGTACTGATCTGCAGGACTCTACTGGGCCTGCTCGTGACTCGTGAGACTTATGTGAACCTAGTGCTCTGATACCACGTTGTCACGACCTAGAATCCTAATCCAGGTCGTGATGGCGCCCAACGACGGGGTTAGGCAAGCCAATATGAATTACACTAAGTGTTACCCTTCCCATTTGATAAAACAAGTCAATATTTACCAATTTTAAACAGTTAAACATGATGCTAGCTTGATATGAAAATAAAAGCATAACACTACATGGCAAAAACAAAACATATGTATGCCTGTACAACCCAAAACCCAAAATATACTACGCGTGTGCCAAAAACTAGTGTCACGGGTGTCATGGGCATACTAACGGAATATACAAAGGAAAGTAATATATATACAAATCCACAGTCTGAATGAAATAGACGGGGAAAATAACAAAAGTAAGTGAAAACTCCATGGCGCTGCTGGGAATCGTCAGAGGAAGCAGCTCACCGTGAAGTCAAGTCCACAAGCTCAGGACCTATCTCTGGTACCATAACCAGAAGCACCGGCCTCAGTACCTGTACAGTTAAGTCCAGAAGTGCAGCATGAGTACATATTAAAATAAATATGTACCCAGTGAGTATCCCGCCTAAACTCGAAGAGGTAGTGACGAGAGGTCAACTCGATACTCACTAAGGTCCATCAGTAATAACATATGATAGAATATAATGAAATACAACAGGCATGTCAGGAAATAAGCAGCAAGTACATATCAAGAGCAGAAATCCCAACAACTACTGAATTAAGCAATAATGCACTTTCAAGGGTAAGGCCACCGAAACGGAACAATAATCACCAAGTATTAGATCCGTCGTGGCGTACGGCCCGCTCCCATAAGGTACCTTCTAAACTCGCCGTGGAGTACGGCCTGATCCCATATGTATCTCAATACTTCTCAACACTGTCGTGGCGTACGGCCCGATCCCATATATATTTCAAATACTTTTCAACTCTGCCGTGGCGTACGGCCCGATCCCATATATATTTCAAATACTTTTCAACTCTGCCGTGGCGTACGGCCCGATCCCATATTCATTTCAATTATTTTTCGACTATGTCGTGGCGTACGGTCCGATCCCATATTCATTTCAATTACTTTTCGACTCTGCCGTGGCGTACGGCCCGATCCCATATTCATTTCAATTACTTTTCGACTCTGTCGTGGCGTACGACCCGATCCCATATTCATTTCAATTACTTTCTTTCCTTAACAAATTCCTTTCCGTTCAACAATTTTCCATAAAGCCTCAGAGGAACGATACTATATAGAACATAATCTCATAGTACATATGGCGTCACAATAAATCATATAAAGCATTGCAAGGAAGCATATAAGGCATTACGAGGAAGCATATAAGGCATATAAGGCATTACGAGGAAGCATATAAGTCATGATGTGGGCCTAACTACCCGGACATAACAATGATAGCCGCTATGTACGGACTCCCGTCACTTGGCGCGTACGTAGCCCCCAAACAATTTACACATAGCATATACATCACCTATGTGGACAATTCCCTCTTACAAGGTTAGAAAGGAGACTCACCTCGTGTCGAATCTACCCCTCGGACCACAATTGCGCCCGAAACTCCGAACTCTACACCCGAGGACTCGCAACTAGCCAAAAGGTGTAAAATAATATCAATGCATGCACAATGCGGGAAATTATCCTAGTTATTCACTAAAATCGCTATTCTTGAAAAAAAATTAAATTCCAACCCCGGTCTCGCATGATCAAATTCCGAAAATTCTCGAAGGGATCACTCACCCATAGCCTAAGGATCATTAAGGTGTGATTTCTACTTGAATTCATGGCCTAAAATAGAAAATCAGAAAATCCTCATGAGCCCTAAAATTACTACCGAATTCTATGATTTTAGATAATTTAGTAGGGAATTTAACTAGGAATTAATGTTTGAAACTAGTGTTAGATAGGGAATTTACTTACCTCAAGTACTAGGTTGAAGGCCCTCTTGGAAGATCCCAAATAACACAAGGAAGAAGATGGAAAATGGAAGAAATGACTCAATCCCGTGTTTAAATGAAATTTCACTGCCTGGCCTACAGGGGTTCCGCACCTGCGGCTCGAGGAACGCACCTGCGGTCTCGCACCTGCGAAATTGGGCAAGAGGGGCTGGGGTCGCACCTGCGGAGCTGGAAACCGCACCTGCGGTTTCGCTCCTGCGGAAAAGGAACCGCACCTGCGGAACCTTCGCACCTGCGGTCACACCAGATCAGGTGCACCAGCTGCTTCTTCAGCTATTTTTTGGCCTCGTGTGGTGTCCGGGAGGCACCTGGGCCCACCCGAGCCCCCGTCCAAATATACCAACAAGTCCTAACTAATAATACGAACTCGCTCAAGCCTTCGGAACACCCAAAACAGCGATAAATCCAATAATCACCTCACAAAACCCCTAGGATCAAACTTAAGTATTTCTAAGTTCTTGATTCCTATAACAACGTGCCGGACTGACCTACACTACTCGGAACGACCCCAAATTTTGCAGACAAGTCATGAACGACATAACGGAACTATCCCCGATCTCGAAATTTCATTCGGACCTCGGGAACATAAAATCACATTCCAAACCAAAATTCAAATTCTATGAGATTTCTCAAAACTTCGTTAACTCTAAATTTCCCATTTTGACCTAAAACCTGTCAAATCAAGTCCATTTCTTACCAAATTTCACAAATAACTTAAATAACACATATTGAACCTGTCCCGGGCTCCGGAACCATAATACGGGCCCGGCAACACAGGTTTCACATCGAGGTTCATTTTCATAAGCCTTTATTATTTTCAGAAAATAATTTTCTTTAAAAATTCATTTCTCGGACTTGGGTCCTCGGAATTCGGTTCCGGGTATACGCCCAACTCCCATATTTTCCTACGGACCTTCCGCGACCATCAGATCGCGAGTCCGGGTCCGTTTACCAAAAATGTGGACCAAAGTCAACTTTATTCAGTTAATTATCATAAATTTCACTCTTTATCAAGTTTTTCACATAAAGGCTTCCCGACAACGCGCCCGGGCTGCGCACGCATATCGAGGTGAGATTAACGGAGGCTTTCGGGGCCTCGAAACATAGTCATAATTAAATTTACATAAGATGACCTTTTGGGTCATCACAACAACACTCTTTTTAGCTAACGGAATATAATTACAATTTAAGTCAAGTTTCACATTATTCAAGTAATCTTTTCACACCTATTCCTTGTGGGATTCGACCTCAACCTAGTTGGGTTATTATATTTGACATCGACCGCTTAACACTATTTATTAAGGTGTAATTTGAGTGTATCAAACTACTCTGAATGTGAATTGAAGCAAAATCCTAGGTGTTGCTCGGTTTGAAAACTGATGTTAGGCTTTCTTTGATCTTTCTGAGTTTTGTTTTCTATCACAAATAAAATCATCGCTAGTTACCCTTTTGGGCCTACAAGACTTTCTTTTGGCACCCGCATTACAAGCCTATCCCTTTTTGTTTTTAATTGAATCATTTTGATCCTTATACATATTAAAGAACTTTAATTGTAAAGAGAGTGTTAGAAAGAAGTAATGAGAAAATTTGAGGTAGCTTTTGAGTAGAACCAATAGAAGAAAAAAATGTGTAATTGTACTTTAAATAAAATCCACTAGCAGCCAGGCAAAAATACAAAAGGAAAAAACAAGAATAATTTAATAAATAAAGGTTTCTTATTTTTTGCTAGTGGATGTGATCTGAAGCAGTGCGTAAAGAAAAAGGAAACATATTCTGGGGTGAGCAATCTTGTGATGATTAAAGTGGATTGAAAGAATCGCGCTTAAAAATTGAATACGTAATGTGTTAAAGTGCTCATGACGGTTAGCCATTACATGTCACGACCCAATTTCCCTTTGTTGGGTATCGTGATGGCACCTAGTCTTAGGGACTAGGTAAGCCTAACATATATTGAACAACAATAAATAAATAGCGTCTAACAACTTAAATTTTAATTCTCTATAAACTTGCAATTCCCAAAACCGGTAGTACAAGTCATAAGCCTTTCTAGGAGTAGTTTTACATAATAAATACATCACTATTTTGGAAATAAATGAAACAATGGGATTAAATACATCAGAAGTGGCTTCAAAACCTGCGAACGTCCAACAGGTACTGTTGATACCCAATTTTTTCCTCATATATTTTTAAATATACATATATACCTTCAAAATAGTGCATGAGCATCATCAAGTATTTTGCGTAATTTTTCTTAATTTTTAAAGGCTTTTAATCAATTTATTCTGGCATAAATAATTATTAATTGCATTTCAAATACTTTTTATGGTGATTTATCATTTAGTTTTCATTATTTATATCCATATTAGGCTTTAAATATCTTTGATGTATTTATTATAATTGTATTTTGCATCCTTAGGCTAAAATTGCATATTTTGCAATAATAGCCCACATATATGCATAATTACATTACTTATACAAGAAAATGACTTTTTTATTTTTTTATAATGTTAAGCAATTGTTTTAAAACATTTTCATGCACAAGTGGTATTTTTTCTATATATTAATTATTTTTATAAATTAGTTTACTGATTTAACTGGGTATTTAAAATCTAGCCCCTTTTCTTAATTATTTCGAACCTATACACTACATATTACCCCAGCCCAATACCCTAATACCAATACCCAAATACCCATTAACCCAATACCTGTACCCGTCCAAATTACCCCACTCAACATCTTTAAATCAGGACCGCTGATCTCCCAAAATCAACGGTCCACATCACACCAACCCTTTTGATTATACCCTATCCGCCCAAAATCTAATCACTTCCACCTACCCGCCGTCTCTATACACTCCCTCTGTAATCTTCTCCTCCTCCCTTCTCAAACCCTAGCGCCGTCACCCCAAATTCTTTTGATTCTAACCCCATAAATGGAATCAACCGATGATTCTTTACCTTATTTGGTCCTATCTTCTTACCGGCTACCCATTTTTGGTATTACCTTATTTGGTCGCCTCAAATGGAAAGTAGATCCTGTAGAGATCGAACCACGGCTGGTTCAAATCTCTAACCTACTGTTGTTTCCATCTATGTTCATCAGCTTTTCTATGTAAGTACGAATATTCTTCGTATCTTTCATTGATTCATACCTAATCTAAAGTTAAGGTTTTCAGATCTTTTGATTCAAACCAAAATCGATTAACACTTTAGTTTGTTTTAATGTTATTTTCGTCTATATTCACTTTGTTACTCCTGAATCTGCCTCTTTCCCTTAAATCCTTTTACCTACCCAAAATAGGGTTTCAAATTTTTTTAATCGAACCAGATTTTGTTCGATTATATGTTTCTTTTGAATAACTTCCTTTTCTATGTTCATTTTATTAAAATATATAGTTCTTTACCTTTATTTTCTATCAATTTTGTGGCTTACCCAAATTAGGGTTTCAGATCCGTAATCGAACCAAATATGGTTTGATTCTGGTTTTTATTTGAACAATCTCTTGTCTACATTCATTGTATGCAGTATGCGATTATTTTACCCTTCTTTCTATGATGATTTTATGGTTTACCTAAAAATTAGGGTTTGAAATCTTTTACTTAGATTTTTACTCTTTCCTTTCTCGTATGGTACTGATATTTTCCTTATTCTGTTCAATCTACCATGTTTCCATTATTTTTTTACCTTATTTGCCGTAAAACTGATTGTTAATTGATATTTTCCTTATTCTGTTCAATCTACCATGTTTCCATTATTTTTTTACCTTATTTGCCGTAAAACTGATTGTTAATTGATATTTTCCTTATTTCTGTTACTCGCTTGATTACATGATGTTATGCCCTGTTAATTTAATAAACCCTGCGTTATTTATTCTGTCACGACCCAAAATCCATTAAGGTCGTGATGGCACCAGACACCACTGTCAGGCAAGCCAACACTAAGTAGTTAATTAAAATTCCTATTTTAGTATTTTTGAAATCGTTACTTTTCATTTCATTTCATAATAATCAATAGAAATCCGCTGAGTATATAACGATGGTTTAATAATCCATTTAATGAAATACATCCCCAACTCATCCCAGAACCCGGTGTCACAAGTGCATGAGCAATTTCTAAGAAGTACACATGTAATATAATAATCGTCCGGAGTACAAACTGGACACAAAATTTAAAATACAGCACAATACACTGAGGGAGACTCTGCCGTCTGGGGGTCGTCTCGGGATGATGCAGCTCGCCTAAGTCCCCATATCAACCATGACACGGCGCCAAGCGAGGCCACGAGATATACATGTACCTGTGCAACAAAATGCACAGCAAGTGTAGCATGAGTCCGAAAACAACGTGTACTCAATAAGTATCCCGCCTAACCTCGAAGAGGTAGTGACGTGAGGTCGAATTTGACACTTTCTAGAGGTCAATTTAATAAAAATCAAGGGTAACACTAAGCATGGATATCATAGGTAATTAACAGATAGTGATAGGAAATAACGACTTCTTCGACATTTACAAATTTTAAGTCTTCGTCATTTCAATTGAGAACTTATAATTCAAGGCCAATAAACAGTTAAAAATCACCGAAAAATACTCAGCAAATGTCATGCGCAAGTATGCCGAGGGTCGAACGGCTCGAACCAACGATAAATTTAAATTGTGCACTGCCGAAGGGTCGAATGGCTCGAACCATAGATGCATCTATTACCCCGCTCGCGAATCGATCATGTGACGCGGTCATATATAAATAATAGAGTTACCCTGCTCGCGAATCATACCTACGACTCAGGTACTCATAGATACACACATTCATACAGTAAATTCATGTTTTATCAGAAAAACAATTATCAAGGGAAAATCAATTCTCTTTCTAGATGATCAAGAAAATAAACTTTAACCTTCTTAGGTATTCATTTACTAATTCGATAATATTAAACAGTCTAATTTTTTTTCCATCAAAATTACAAGTATAACAAGTAAAGCATGCTAGTGGATCCTAGACTACCCGGACACAAGCATAATAGTATCTACGCACGGACTCCCGTCACCTCATGCGTACGTAGCCCCCCACAAATAGTAGCACATATTTAATTAGTTCACCTATGGGGACAATTCCCCCTCACAATGTTAGAAAGGAGACTTACCTCGCTCTGAAGTCCCATAACCGACTTCCAAGCCCTTCTGATGACTCAAACTGATGCACAACGCCCCAAAACTATCCAAATAACAGGGTAACTAATCAAAATATACTCTAATACTTATAACAATTCAATTTATATAAATTCCCAACTCCGCTCGGAAAGTTGACAAAATTGCCCTCGGTCCCACGTGCCCGGATTTCAAAATTTTCCGAAGATAAACATTACCCATAACCTCACGAACTCAAATATGTGATTTACTCTCAATTTCATCCCAAATTCGTGGTCAAAATCCAAAAATACTAATTTCTAGGTTTTCTACCAAAAGCCCAAGTTTCTACTAATTTCCATGACCAAATCTATATACAAACCTTGTATTTAACTTGTAATGAGTAGAAACAACTTACCTTGACATAGATGACAAAATTTCCCACTTGAAGCTCTCCAAGAATCACCCAACCAAGAGAAATTCAGAGGAGAAATGACCAAAGCCCGTCTATTAAAACACTTCATTGCCCAGCATTGCCCTTTCCTTCGCGTTCGCGTTCGCATTCCTTGCTTCGCGTCCGCATAGGCCAAACGTCTCCCTACCGATCCGCAAGACTCTACTAGACTTACTCATGACTCGTTAAACCAAAGGGAACCTAGTGCTCTGATACCACGTTGTCATGACCCAAAATCCATTAAGGTCGTGATGGCGCCGGACACCACTGTTAGGCAAGCCAACACTAAGTAGTTAATTAAAATTCCTATTTTAGTATTTTTGCATCGATCTTTTCATTTCATTTCATAATAATCAATAGAAATCCGTTGAGTATATAATGATGGTTTAACAATCCATTTAATGAAATACATCCCCAACTCATCCTAGAACCCGGTGTCACAAGTGCATGATCAATTTCTAATAAGTACACATGTAATACAATAATCGTCCGGAGTACAAAGTGGACAAAGAATTTAAAATAGAGTACAATACATCTGAGGGAGACTCTACCGTCTTCGGGTCATCTCGGGATGATGCTGCTCGCCTAAGTCCCCATATCAACCATGCCACGGCGCCAAGCGGGGCCACGAGATATACATGTACTTGTGCAACAAAATGCACAGCAAGTGTAGCATGAGTACGAAAACAACGTGTAATCAATAAGTATTTCTAACCTCGAAGAGGTAGTGATGAGAGGTCAAATTTGACAGTTGCTAGAGGTCAATTTAATAAAAATCAAGGGTAACACTAAGCATGGATATCATAGGTAATTAACAGCTAGTGATAGGAAATAACGACTTCTTCCACATTTACAAATTTTAAGTCTTCGTCATTTCAATTGACAACTTATAATTCAAGGCCAATAAATAGTTAAAAATCACAGAAAAATACTCAACAAATGTCATGAGCAAGTATGTCGAGGGTCGAACGGCTCGAACCAACGATAAATTTAAATTGTGCACCGCCGAAGGGTCGAATGGCTCGAACCATAGATGCATCTATTACCCCGCTCGCAAATCGATCATGCGACGCGGTCATATATAAATAATTGAGTTACCTTGCTCGCGAATCATACATGTGACTCAGGTACTCATAGATACACATATTCAGACAGTAAATTCATGTTTTATCCGGAAAACAATTATCCAAGGAAATCAATTCTCTTTCTAGATGATTAAGAAAATAAACTTTAACCTTCTTAGGCATTCATTTACTAATTCAATAATATTAAACTGTCTAATTTTATTTTCCAGCAAAATTACAAGTACAACAAGTAAAGCATGCTAGTGGATCCTAGACTACCCGAACACAAGCATAATAGTAGCTACGCACGGACTCCCCTCACCTCGTGTGTACGTAGCCCCCACAAATAGTAGCACATATTTAATTAGTTCACCTATGGGGAAAATTCCGCCTCACAAGGTTAGAAAGGAGACTTACCTCGCTCTGAACTCCCATAACCGGCTTCCAAGCCCTTCCGATGACTCAAATTGATGCACAACGCCCCAAAAATATCCAAATAACGGGAAAACCAATGAAAATACACTTTAATACTTATAACAATTCAATTGATACAAATTTCCAACTCCGCTCGGAAAGTTGACAAAATTGCCCTCGAGCTCACGTGCCCGCATTTCGAAATTTTCCGAAGATAAACATTACCCATAACCTAACGAACTCAAATATGTGATTCACTCTCAATTTCATGCCCAAATTCGTGTTTAAAATCCAAAAATACTAATTTCTAGGTTTTCTACCAAAACCCCAAGTTTCTACTAATTTCCATGACCAAATTTATATACAACCCTTGTATTTAACTTGTAATGAGTAGAAACAACTTACCTTGACATAGATGACGAAATTTCCCACTTGAATCTCTCCAAGAATCGCCCAACCAATAGAAAAACGGAGAAGAAATGACCAAAGCCCGTCTATTAAAACACTTCACTGCACAGCACTACCCTTCTTCGCGAACGCGGCAAGTCCCTCGCGTTCGCGAAGCACAATCTGCTACAACCCCAATTTTCTACTTCGCGTTCGCGACCACCTGAACGCGTTCACAAAGGTCAATTTCCCTAATCCTCCGTGTTCGCGTTCCTTGCTTCGCGTCAGCATAGGCCAAATGGCCCCTTGGCCCAGCTCCCAAATTTTCTTCTACGCGTTCGCGTAGTAGTCTCAGCCTAAGCCTCCGCGTTCACACTCCCTTCCCTGTGTTCTCATAAGCCAAACTAGTAGCCCCCAGATTTCCTTCTTTGCGAATGCGTGAGGCCCTCCGCGTTCGCGAAGAACAACTTTGACACCAGCAAACCAGCAATAGCAATTCACTCAAAATCGATCTAAAACCATCCCGAAACACACCCGAGGCCCCCGGGATCCCGTCCAATCACACGAATCAGTCCCATACCATCCCACGAACTTGAGCGGGGCCTCAAATCATATCCAACAATGCCAAAACATCGAATCGCGCTCCAATTCAAGCTTTATGAACTTTAAAATCTCCAACTTCTACATTCGATGCCGAAACATATCAAATCACGTCCGATTGACCCCAAACTTTGTACACAAATCATATTTAGCATTACTGACATTTTCCAACTTTCAAAATCGAAATTCGACCCTGATATCAAAATTTCCACTTCTGGTCGGACTTCTTAAAAACCTTCAAATTTCTAACTTTAGCCAAATGACTCCAAAATGACCTACGGACTTCCGAATTTACTTCTGATCGCGCTCCTAACACCAGAATCACCATACGGAGCTATTCCCAAACTCAGAATCCAAAACGGACATCAATATCACTAAAATTCACTTCAACCCAGACTTATGAAATTTCTTCTAAAATGCTGACTTTCACAATATGCGTTGAAACGCTCCCTGGTCATCCAAAACCCAATACGAACATACGCCCGAGTTCGAAATCATCATACGAACCTGCTGGAACCTTCAAATCCTGATTCTAAGGTCGTTTACTCAAAAATCTAATCTTAGTCAATTCTTACAACTTAATGCTTCCGAAATGATAATTTTCTTTCCAAATTGACTCCGAACTTTTCGAAATTCAATTCCGACCACGCCTACGAGTCATAATACTTGAAACAAAGTTTCTCACAGCCTCAAACTACCGAACGACGAGTTAGAGTTCAAAATGACCGTTTGGGTCGTTACATATTCTGTTAATAATTTCTTTCCTTATTCATTTGTGTTTGATTTCCTTCCTTATTTGGTCACCTAATTGAATACTATTTAAACCCTTCTCCCTTTCCCCTTTAGACAGACTCGGACTCTAAAACTCTCACTAAAACTTAGCTCTTTTACTCTGATTCTGTGCTCATTGTTTCTGGTCTTGGTCGGCTGAAAGCCAAGGCCAAGTGATTCTGGAACTTAACTAATGCGGTATATTTACTTGTTTTCCTGCTTAATTGGTAAGCCCTACTCCCTTTCCATTTCATTCTCCATGTTTTCCTAATATGTGTAGCTCGACCAGCATGCTTAAAATCTGAGTATGATTCTGCTATTTTATATGATTCTATGGTTGTCCTAAATGTCAGCATGCTCACTATGTATAGTTAGGTCTCTTTTCTGAATTAATCTATTTGAAACTATGAACTTTACAAACCTTTCTTGTTTTGTTGAATGCAATTCTGTGTTCTGAACTTTGTTTCATCTGAACTCAGCATTTATTTTTAAATCAGTCCCTACTTCCTTTTGGTGTGAGCATTTCCCTGGGTCCCTGAGACCCTTGGGAACTTTGACACACTGGAAACCTGATTCTAATGTACTATGGGTGAATCACTATGTTGTGCCTCAAGTTGTTATGGTTGGAAGGCCTGATTCTCAGGTTTATTTGGGCCAAATGAAGGCTCCCTATAGTGTATCTTATTATTATGTAATTCATTTTCCCTTCTGGTCTGTAATAACTTTGTAATAAATAGATTTTGGGGATATTTAGTAAAATCAAGGGGGCTTCTTATTTCATTTTGATAAATTGGGTAGAAATCCTACCGATAGGGTTTTAGTTATGCTATTAAAATTGCTCATTTGCCAAAACTGTATGAGTTCTATATTGTGCTTAGAAATCCTGCCTATAGGACCTTCGTTGATGATGTTAATTCTGAGTTCTATATTTGCATATTATAAATCCTGCCTATAGAATTATATTTGCATGTTAGAAATCCTGCCTATAGAATTCAAATTGCATACTAGAAATCCTACCTATATGTGGCATTAATTTGTCCAACAAACATGTGTTAGCCATCATGCCTATAGGACCTCAACGTTTGACTTAATTGTTTTTCTGGTAATGTGTACAATTTCTGGCCGTATTATTGCTCAATGGATATCATGCTTATAGGGTTAAATTAATTCAGATAATAGATATCATGCCTATAGGATCAAAAATCAATTCAATTAGTTAGAAAGCATGCTTATAGTATTTAAAAAGGGAAATAAAACGTGTTTCTATAAAGTTAAAATCAGTGCTACACCTAGAAATCATGTCTATAGGTCTATAACCATCAAACTCGTAGCAATCATGCCTATAGGATTCCATTAATTGGTTCTGAATACAATCGCCACTGTCAATCACTTAGGAAATATACCTGTAGGACTTAATAATAATTCTGGATTTATAATTGTGATGTATTACTGCCTGAAGTGCCCAGACCATACTGAATAAAAATCATTAGGCAAACAACAAGTTTTAACACTCGCCTTAATAAAACTGCCTATGCACAACTGTTTTCTCACATAGATATCCTGCTTATAGGACTTTAATTTAAGCTTGTCAATCAATTGCGTGCCTTTGTTGTTTATATGTGGAGGTCAATATGAGCCCATATTTGCATTTTTATCTGAAAGTCCTAACTGTTTTTGCTTGTCGCCTAGACTTTTACATTTTTGAGCAACATAGGCTGGGTCTAGAACGATCCCAAATAGAGGTCCTAATACCTCCAGGGCCATAGGTAAGGAACGGGTAGTGCACGCATAGGAAACGAATTAGAATAAACTAGAGCGCTCTAGGTAACAACTTAAAGATAGTAATCGAGTAGAATGAGATGATAGACCGTGCGCTAAATACTATGAGTAACACCCCGATTTGAGGGAGTTACAAAGTATTGCACGGGGTGATCCTTTAGGCTAAATATCACGACCCGAAATCCCACCTTCAGGCCGTGATGGCGTCTAACATTGAATCCGCTAGACAAGCCAACGTTTTGCATAAATAAACTCATCAACAGTTAAAATGAACAAGATAACTAAGGCAACCGTGATTAACAATATGAAAGTTAAACAAATTTCAGAACTATATAACAAGCCTCGAAATAAATCTCGTAAACATAACCAATAACTGGTGTCACTAACTCACGAACAGTCTAAAAGATTACTAAATACAAAGGACTGAAAATAAATACATATAACTATCTTTGAACTATAGAATAAGACAGGGCCAAAGAAGAAGGATAAGAGGTGACGCCAAGGCCCACGAACGTCTGCGGGACTACCTCGATGTCTCCTGAATGGACTGAAGGATACTCCCTCCGTCAAAGTCCACCGGGTCTGGCTGCGTAGTCTGCACATCATAAAGATGTGCAGGTGTAGCATCAGTACAACCGACCCCATGTACTGAGTAAGTGTCGAGCCTAACCTCGGCGAAGTAGTGACGAGGCTAGGACACGATAATAAATAATACATGAGCAGTTCAATAATATAACAGGAAGAAATGATAGGAAATAAGCAAGTAAACACAGGTACGGGGAGAACATGCTGGGGATAAAGGGAGTAGCAATTTCCAAAACAGCAAAACAAGATAAGAACTGAAATGTAGAAGTAAGGGCAGGAATTAGCAGCTCGAAACGAGTAAATACACAGAAAAAGGCACGGCATGAACCCTCGTGCTTAACCTCACAATCGCTCGGCACGGAATGTCCCCTCGTGCATAGCCTCACAGTCACTCGGCACGGAATGTCCCCTCGTGCATAATATAATAATAAAATATCTCGACACGGAATGTCCCCTTGTGCAATAAATAATAAGCACTCAGCACGGCATGTCCCCTCGTGCGATAAATAATAAAATCACTCGGCACGGAATGTCCCCTCATGCATAGCCTCACAGTCACTCGGCAATGTCCCCTCGTGCATAGTATATACAGAAACAACAATTCAATATGAAGGTTCAACAATGAGAAGTTCTAAATGTACAGAAATGATCAACAAAATTCTATCATCCCGGCAAGGGACTCAGCTATAACCAATCTCACTCAGAAGTAAGCATTTCAACAGTAAAATTCTCAACCGAAAAAATAATCGTTAACTCTCCACTTCATGAACAACCTCAATGTATAACTCCCAATTAACCATTTAGTCATAACACAAGGAATATCAATAACACGGTATAAATTATCAAGTTCGACTCACGGGCATGCTTGACCACAACATATAGGTACTCGTCACCTCACCTATACATTGGACATGATATAACACATAGCACATAGACTCTATACCTATTCCCTCAAGCTAAGGTTAGGTCAAACACTTACCTCGATACCTCGAACACCAATCAAGCCTCAACTACCACTTTACCTCTCGGTTCTGCCACCAACACACTCGTATCTAGCCACAAGTTACTTAATTATATCAATAAAGGCTAATTGAGTCAATTCTAATGCATGGAAATGAGTTTTCTAAAGTTTTCCCCAAAGCGTCAAAAATCGACCCCGGGCCCGGGTGTATAATTGGTTTTGGAGTCCGACCCCAAATTGAGGTCTAAGTTCCCAAATTTCGATATCCTTAGGTATTTCCCAAAATTCCCAATTTCCCCATGAAAACCCTAGATTCTAGGATGCAATCTTGTAAAAAGAAGTTAAAGAGTAAAGAAATTGAGTTAGAAATCACTTACCAATGTTTTTGAAGAAGAAAAGTGTTTAGAAAATCGCCTCTTACGTTTTAGGGTTTTTGAAAAGTGGAAAATAGCTGAAAATTACGTTATTTATAGGTACCCCCTCCCAGGCCTCTACCGCGGTCCGCAGTAAGACGACCGCGGCCGCGAAGGCCTTATTGCAGGTTCTCTGAAGTTCGACCACCGCGGTCCGCGGTAAAGCGACCGCGACCGCGGTGCTGCTGCAGGTCTCGCTGAAGTGTTCCACTGCGGTCCGCGCTAAGGCGACCGCGGCCGCGAAGGGAGCACCGCGGACCGCGGTAGGGCGACCGCGGCCGCGCTCCCAGGTTTAGAGACCTGTTACTGCACCTACAATACTTAGTGAATTTCAGTGTAATGCAACCCGGAACCTACCCGAAACTATCCCAAGCCCTCGGAACCTCAAACAAAAGTGCACACAACCTCGGAAAAACGTTACGGACTTATTCAAGTATTCAAAACACCAAATCACTATCATAAACATCGAATTACACCTCAAATCACATGAAATTTCTCAACTTTTCTCAACCTTCACATTTTCCCACTTTCAGTTCAAATCTCATCAAATTCAACTCTGTCTCTCACCAATTTCACAGATATTCAGTTTAAACATATGGATTTATCCTGGCTCCGTCACCATAGTACGGGCCTCAATTACACAGGTTTCCCTCATATTTCTTTTTCACAGCCTTTATAGTTTTCAGAAAACAGTTTTCTTTAAAATTTCATTATTTCATCAATCTTTTTCACATAAAGGCTTCCCGGCTACGCGCCTGGGCTGCGCTACACAACAAGGTGAGATCAGAAGGAGGCTTTCACTGCCTCGACACACAGATTTAGATAAAATTATACGGGATGACTTTTCGGGTCATCACACTAAAAAACTTAGGACCCCCCCCCCCCCCCCCCCCCCCCCCTTTTTTTTT
>ML285596.1:19606-88270 GCA_005239495.1 Nicotiana undulata
CATATATATATATATATATATATGTTGCGGCGTGCAACCCGATTCCACCAATCCTCTCTTATTCCTCCATAACAATTACAATAAAAGTAAATAATAAATATGTGTTGCGGCGTACAACCCGATCCCACCATATATCATTATCAACATAATAATTCACCATTATTACTCTGTATCAATTCACCCTTGTTCCTCCTATTGCGGCATGCAACCCGATCCTACCGAATAATCATATTCACCCTTATTCCTCCACATCAATCCTCCCTTATTCCTCCTGTTGCGGCGTGCAACCCGATCCTACCATATAAAAATATAAATCAATGAACCACAATTCAATAACTCGATTACAAGAAATTATAAAACGAAAAGTATGAGTACACGGCAACAAGGGAACCACGTAACAATCAAAGGATTACAACAACCTTTACAAGGAAACAAGTCATGTAAGGCACGTGATTACTACACAAGTATTCACAACAACTTGGACTCGTAACAGATAAGCACGTAATCATAGAATAACTCGACAGTTAAGAGGTAACTAGATAATAATGAAGGAAATGACAACCAAGTCATATAGAGGCCAAATAACAAATAGGAAGCAAATAAAGACTAACAGCTTCATATATAGCATGTCAGAGTAATCTAACAAAGAGATACCACATTTTATGACAATTTATTCAAAAGCATGGAAAGAGACTAGGCAATTTAACCGTTCAATACCACATATAAACTGTGTAGCCACTCGTCACCTTGCGTACACGGCTTTCACATATCAAAATAGCACAATTGACTCATGCCACGACCCGAAATCTATTAAGGTCGTGATGGCGTCGGACACCACTGTCAGGCAAGCCAATCATTCATTTATTGAAATAATTTCTATTTTTAACATTTTCGAAATCGTTACTTTTCACTACATTGCATAACAATTGAATAAATCTTCGTTAATTAAATACGACAGAAAAACAATCCAGTTTAATAAAATAAATCCCAACACATCCCAAAAACCTGGTGACACAAGTACATGAGCAATTTCTAAGAATTTTACAAAATACCACAAAGCTTATCCGAAATACAGTTGGACATGGAAAATTAGAATAAAATGAATACAATATGAGGGAGACTCTGTCAGCTGCGGATCGCCTCCGGATGATGCAGCTCGCCTAAGTCTCCAAACCAGCCATGTCGCTATGAAAGTACATGTGCAATAAAAATGCACAGCATGAGTACGAAAATAACGTGTACTCAGTAAGTATCATGCCTAACCTCAGAGAGGTAGTGACGAGAGGTCGAATTAGACACTTGCTATAAGTCGATTAATTATAATCAAGTGAAGTGCTAAGCAGGAGTATCATAGGAAATTAAATAATTAGCAGAGATAAGAAATATCAACTTATTTCACATTTTACACATAAATTCTTCTTCATTTTAACTGGCAGCTCAAAACTCCTTAGGCAAATAAACAAGTACAGTTCACAATAAATAAGCAGCATTTATCATGCGCAAGAAATTGCCAAGGGTCGAACCGCGCGGACCAACAATAATAAATTGTGCACTGCCGAGGGCATAAGCATATTAGTAGCTACGCACAGACTCCCGTCACCTCGTGCGTACGTAGGCCCCGCAATTAATAGCATATATTCATTTAGTTCCCCTATGAGGACAATTCCCCCTCACAAAGTTAGAAAGGACACTTACCTCGCTCCGAAGATCCATAACCGGCTTCCAAGCCCTTCTGATGACTCCAATGGATGCACAATGCTCCAAAACTACCAAATAATGGGCAAATCAATGAAAATTCACTCTAATACTTGTAATAATTTCAAATTATATAATTTCCCAACTTCGCTCAATGAATTGATCAAAATGCCCTCGGGCCCACGTGCCCGGATTCCGAAATATCTCGAAGATAAACTCTACACATAGCTTTACTAGTTCAAATATACAATTTACTCAAATATTCATGCTCAATTCGTGGCAAAAATCCAAATTACCAAATTTCTAGGTTTTCTTCAAAATTCCCAATTTTCCCACAATTTTCATATCTAATTCGATGTATAAACCCTGTATTTAACATGCAAATAAGTAGAAACAACTTACCTTGTGATCCTTGACTAAATCCCCTCCTGGAAGCTCCTCAAAATCGCCCATACCAAATGAAAATAGGAGAAGGAATGTCCAAATTCCCGTTTTAAAAACATTCTGCCCAGGCCGATATCTGCACCTGCGATCAACCTCTCGCACCTGCAATTCCGCAGGTGCGCCCAAACACCCGCACCTGCGGCCTCCTCAGCCCCCAGCCAAAACTCGCACCTGCGCCCCACTAT
This sequence comes from Nicotiana undulata, assembly GCA_005239495.1. Lineage (NCBI taxonomy): Eukaryota > Viridiplantae > Streptophyta > Magnoliopsida > Solanales > Solanaceae > Nicotiana > Nicotiana undulata. Next base: position 21,931 of record ML285596.1, read on the forward strand.
CCGCATATGCGCCTTCGCAGGTGCGGAAATTACATCGCACATGCGCTCCCAGCCAAGCCACCAAAATCTCGCACCTGCAGCTCCGCACCTGCGGCCATAACCTCGCAAGTGCGATCGCACCAGATGACAGCAACTTCAGCTTTCTTAAACTTCAAATATTGATATGTTAACCACCCGGAATCCACCCGAGGCCCCCGGGACCCCGTCCAATCACACCAACCTGTCCCAAAACATAACACGGACTTGCTCGAGGCCTCAAATCACATCAAACAACATCGAAACGACGAATTGCTCTCCGATCCAAATCTTTAAGAACTTAGAATTTCAAACTTCTATATCCGACGCCGAAACCCATCAAATCACATCCGATTGACCCCAAATTTTGCACACAAGTCATATTCGACATTACGGACCTTCTCCAACTTCCAGAATCACATTCCGACCCCGATATCAAAATTTCCACTTCCGGTCGGATTCTTCAAAAACCTTCAAATTTCGATCTTTAGCCAAATGACTTCAAACTGACCTCCGGACATCCGAATTCACTTCTGATCGCGCTCCCAACTCCAGAATCACCCTACGGAGCTATTCCCAGGCTCGGAATCCCAAACGGACATTAATAACACTGAAATGCCTTCCAACCCAAATTTATGAAAATCTTCTAAAATGCTAACTTCCATATTAGACGCTGAAACGCTCTCGGATTATCCAAAACCAGATCCGGACATACGCCCAAGTCCGAAATCGTCATATGAACCTGTTGGAACCTTCAGATCCTGATTTCGATGTCGTTCACTCAGAATTCCAATCTTATTTGATTCTTCCAACTTAAGGCTTCCAAAATGAGAATTTTCCTTTCAATTTAACTCCGAACTTCCCGAATTTCAACTCCGATCATACGCACAAGTCATAATACCTGAAATGAAGTTGTTCATGGCCCCAAACCATTGAACGACGTGCTAGAGCTCAAAACGACCGATCGGGTTGTTACAACTCAATTCCTAAGGGGTAGATTCCCCCACATAAAGTTAGACAAGATACTTACCTCAATTCGGGAAATTCAATACACAATTTAGCTTTTCCTTTAACAATTCACCAACGCTCGGCTCAGTCTAACCAAAAAAGACTTAAATACATCAAACAATGCAAGAGAAAACAATTTCAATTAACAGAGCTACGATACTTATAAAATTTGCAAAAATTCAACAAAAGTCAACTCTCCAGGCCCGCACCTCGGAACCCAACAAAATTTACAAAACCCGAACACCCATTCCAATACGAGTTCAACCACAAAAAAATTATCTAGTTCCGATATCAATTCGTCCTTCAAATCATGATTTTACATTTTGAAAGATTTTACAAATTTTTCCCAAATTTTCCTTTAGATTATCATGAATTTGATGTTAAATCTAAGATATAATCACAAAATATAGTTGGAAATTGATTAAAGGCACTTACACAATATTTTGGTATGAAAATCGTCTCTCAAAATCGCACACTCTCGGACCTAGGGTTCAAAATATGAAAAATGAAACAAAAACTAGGAATTCTCAGCACTTAACAGGCTGCATATGTCGCATTTGCGACACTAGGTTCGCAAATGCAAACTTGCAAAAGCGAGGAATCCTTCGCAAAAGCGAAGCCTGAGAAATCCTGCATGCATCGCAATTGCGATGAAAATGATCGCAAATGCGAAGATGAGACCATCGCAAATGCGGCCCAAATGTTCGCAAAAACGAACTTCCCCTGCCCCATACATCATCGCATTTGCAAGACTGGCTTCACAAATGCGAAGCCTGCCCATCCCATCCTTTATCGCAAATGTGATACCATGCTCGCAAAAGTGGTAATCGCAAATGCGATCCATAACTCGCAAATGCGAGATCAGACACCAGCAAATTCTGCCCCTCTTCCAAACAATCTGAAACGCATTCAAAACTCATCTGAGCCCTCGGGGCTCTAAACCAAACACTCCCCCAAGTCTAAAAACATAACATGAACTCGCTCGCGCGATCGGAGCACCAAAATAACCTCTAGAATCACGAATCGGATGCCAAAACACATGAAAATCACCATGAACTTCAAGGACTTCTAGAATTGCAACCAAGCGTCTAAACAACATCAAATCAACCCCAAACGACATCGAATTTTGCAGGCAAGTTCCAATTGACGAAATGGACCTATTCCAAACTCCAAAACTACAATCCTGACCCGATAGCCTTAAAGTCAAACCATGGTCAAACTTAGGAAGATTCTAAATCTTTAAATTTCCAACTTCCGCCAAATGATGCCGAAACTTTTCTGAAATATCCAATGAAATTTTGGACATACGCCTAATTCCAAATCACTATCCGGACCTACCGGAACCGAAAAAACTCCGATCCGCGGTCAAATACTCAAAGTCGAACCCTGGGTAAATTCCTTCAACTTCAGACTTCTAAAATGAGAGTCACTCCTAAAATCCTTTCTAACCTTCTCAAAAACCTGAACCGACAATGCACGCAAGTCATAATACGCTGAGTGAAGCTACTCGTGACCTAAAACTGCCAAACTGGACGCAATTGCTCAAAACGAACAGTCGGGTTGTTACATTATATCCCAAATATATCCTACCTATCCCTTAACCCACATTACAACCATAATAAGTCCTAGTTGATTTCAGACCGAACGGGCCTACATTAGTAGAGATTTACATAATGGGAAAGCCTACGGTACCTATTGCGCGCAAATGACTTCTTTGAGAGAGTTTGATTTGGATGTGTGGACTGCTTACTCTATGTTTTATTGTGAGGGAACATGGTTTCACAAAGGATAAGTAACGTTATTAGACCTTTCTATTAGATTAAGTATTCAAGCCTCGGGTGCATTGTGACATTGAGTTAGTTTTCGAGGCTAGGATTGTTATAATCATGTTGTTCATGCTGTATTTTGACAGCATATGCTATAGCTTAGTTGTTTCTATCAACCATAGTCATAGGTGTAGTGTGTTGTAAATGTGTGGCTTGTTGGGTCCTTTATGATGAAGTGTTTAGTTGGTTGACTCGAGGGCGAGCAACATTTAAGTGTGGGGTGTTGATGTCGTGAGATAATTCTATATATTTTGACATTATTTAACCTACTTGCTTGTTGTTTGGATGCTAATTTGTGCGGTGATTGCGCTTAATAGAGCTTATTTCATGTGTATGAACGGTTGGACATGAATTGGAGAAAACTTGCAGGAAATGGTACCTCAGAGCTACAAAATAAAGCAATAAAGAAAGACGTGCAAGGCAACGAAAAGTCAATGCCATAGACAGTGCAAGGCATTGTCCAGGGCACTTGTCATTGGTGCATCAGACAGTGCCTTGCGCCGAAACAACAGTTCCACAGACAATGCAAGGAACCGACGATGCCATCCGAGCAAATTTTAATTCCTCATTAGTCTTGGGCATATAAATTCGGCCCCTACCCTATAAATACCCCTTAAAGTTAGTTTTTGACGGGTTAGATATTAATAGAGAGACATAACTAGAGAGGGGAGAAATCATTAGAGAGGGAATCGACCTCGGAGGCAAGAACACACAAAGAGCAAGGCGGAGAATTTTTCTACAATTTTTTCACTTTTTTCTTCCTATTTTCATTATTGATTATGAATTCTAGTATTGTAGTTTTGCATACTATTATGAATAGCTAATTTGTTACCTAGGGTTTTTGTGAAACCTTTTGTAGGATGAATTCTTGATACATTTTTATATAATTGAATCTTTTATTTTTTCTATTTGTTCAAATATGTGCTTATTTTAGTTAATTGAAGAGCTCTCAACTAACGGTGCCAATTTATTATGTATTGCTTGAAAAGGAGTACATATCTAGGTGGTTGTGGAACAACGTCATTCATAACGTATACAAGAGATCAATACGGGGGGGTTAAAAGTAGGATTAGAGATTACGAAGCTTTGACGTGATCATAGTGAGCGGTGAAAAAGTGCAAGCTAGCGTAATTCGAGAGAATATGACTAGTACATTGTTGTAGTTCCTCGAGAGAGAATCACGATAAATTGAGTGCTCATGATCAGTAGAGAATACTAAGGCAAAATTATAGAAGACGTGGCGGGAAGGATTGCGACAATTAGGGAAATCATAATTCTAGACCTCCTTAATCTTTTTTTCAACCCTTAGTATCCCTAGTTGTTAATTTACCACTTTAATTTGTTAGTTAATTAGTTAAAAATAAGAATCTCAATATTTATAACTTAGGAATTGTTCGAGCTTGTCTTCTTAGTAATAGTAAATAGTTGTAGCTAAATCTTAGTTCTCTGTGGGATTCGACTCCGGACTTATAGACTGGATTATATTTACAGTGATAGCTTATCCTTTTTAGGACTAGAGTAGGGTGTGATCACCAAGTTAGAAATTATCTTTAGGCTATATGCTTATTCTGTTGGGACCCACTAAGGTCATTTCTATTGTTGAATTATTTAAAAAAGTTTTGATGGAAGACAAAACAATGAAAATCTGTCTAGGGTTAAAGAGGGTCATTGAGAGAGAAAAGAATTTTCTAGCTTCTGTTGAAATCGACCAAAAATGAGATATTTGTCTTGACTGACCAACTGAATTGGGCCACCCCAGTTTATATAAAAATCTCTAAACTAGCCAAGTATAGAAGAATGGCTATTTGAGCGCCCCATTTAGCCTATACCTATATTTTTAAAATTATTTAACCTATACCTTAGTTTTTACAATTTCAGGCGCCGCCTTCCTGATACTTGCGTAATACTTCAGCTTATTAAGTGCTGAAGTTTTTACAAATGAACTAAATAACTTCAGCATCTTCTGCTGAAGTTTTAGAAAAATCTTTATTGCAAAACTAATGAATCCAGCACAAAACTTCAGCTTATCTAGTGCTGAAGTTTTTACAAATGAACTTAATAACTTCAGCATCTTCTGTTGAAGTTTTTGAAAACGAACTTTTAATTCCACCATCTTCTGCTGAAGTTTTTGAAAACAAACTAATAACATCAGCATCTTCTGCTGAAGTTTTTGAAAAAGCTTTATGACAAAACTAATTAATCCAGGACAAAACTTCAGCTTATTTAGTGCTGAAGTTTTTACAATTGAACTAAATAACTTCAGTACTTCTGTTGAAGTTTTTTAAAACGCCTAGAATGTTGAAGTTATGTGTGATTGCCTTTGCTACTTCAGGCCCGTATGCCTGAAGTTTATGCGAAAAGTGGGTACGCTTGCAATGTTTTTTGCAAAGCGGGTATAAGTTAAAACGTGACCCAAAATCGGGTATAGATGCAAAAGCCCCTTTATATAAAAATCTCTAAACTAGCTAAGTAAAAAAGAATGGCATAAAAATTGTGCGGGGCGCCCTATTTGGTCATCCCCATTTAACCTTATTGTAAAAATTAATACGGGTATAAATTAAAAGGGGCGACCAAATAGGGCGCCCCACCATGCAAATTTTATAGAAGAAAAAGAAAAACAAGAAGCCCAATCCGCTAAGTAACAGTATCTTCATATGTTTTAACACCTGATCCAAATTCGAAATATTAAATAGACCATATATGCTTATGGTGATGCATGAATCATTCAGAGACATTAGCCAAGCTATACTGAAGCAGACAACCCAGAAGGAATTTTTTTTTTTTAAAGAATATCTTGGTGATTCTATGGCGGCTCTTGATGAATCAGAACAAAACCTTGATGAGAAATCAAGGTAATACATTGTTGTCATCGATTTTGTTATTATCTTTGAACCGGCAAAAAACTGAAACTCCAATGATACATTTGCATTGCATTGGTAAATTCTAAAGCAAATATTAGTAACAGCTAATGAGGACCATTGAACTACTTACTGGTTTTGTCGGGTGTGCGAACAAAGTTCCATATTGATTACTAAAAAAATTGGAAGCCTACATATAAGGTATAGAGATCTCTTAATGGTTTGAGACTTTCTGGAGAAAACCGTACTGGTTTGACCCAAAACGAACAATATCACACCATCTTAAGAGTGTATGCCCAACAGATTTGCAGTTTCAGCATATTACTCTATTGTGACAGTCTAGTTCCTCTTTTGTTGTTTCTTGAGTTGTTATGTTCTTGTATAGGGATGTACATGGACCGGGTTGATTCGATTTTTATCAAAATCAAACCAAAACTATTATATCAGTTTGGATAGGTTCGGGTTTTCGGTTTTTTTTTTTTTTGTTACATGAATATTATTCCAATCTTACTTTGTTAAAGTTATAAATAAAGTTTTGATAAGTAAATATATGTTTAGTAAATATTGAAAAAATTGACAAACATATGGCCTATTAAAATATTCTAATGAAAATTTTTTTTAGTAATACATGTAGTTATTTTCTTAATCATCTAACAATAATTTTAGTTAACATACGCTTTCTAGATTAACACATGAGAGAATCCCAAATATTTCAATATTTAATAAGAAAATTCAATTTAAAGTCTTAAAAAAAATATAAAAATTATATATTTAATTGTCGGTTTGGTTCGGATTTCTTTTACTCAATCCAAATCAAGTCAAACCAAACTTAGTCGGGTTTTTTAATCGGTTTAGTTTGATATTTTGGTTTAGTGCGATTTTCCGGTTCGATTTATAGATAGCTAGCCTTTACCTTTCCGCATGATTAACAGTTAAAGAGTCCATTTCATTTAAATTGTGATTCATTGATCATTCAGAGACAACACCAAATCTGAACTAAAGCTGATGGATTTAAATAACAAGTGCAACTCTGATCCTCAGTAAATCGTCTTAATAACCTTAGCTGGAAACTAAATCTGATCCAAACTTGTGTTGCAGAGGAATGCAAATCAAGGAAGCACTGCTAATGCAGATCGAAGTCCAAAGGCATCTTTTGGACCAGTGGCGGAACTAGGGAATTGTTACTGGATTCCCGGAAACCCAATAACTTTTGCACAGATGCTATATTTCTGTTAAGAAATTCAATAAAAACTTATAAATATCTAATTGGGAACCCAGTTATTATTGTATACCACCCATAAACATCAAATCTTGAATCCGCCTCAAAAGTCAAGCATTTCATCTACCGGAGATGATCCATCCATCCCGTATGATGATATAGAAGTTGGTTTGCTGACAACTAATGAGGACCAACTAAACTATTTATTCAAAATGATAACGATGTCATTTGTGGAATTATACTGGGTTGTTGTTGTTGTTGATAACGTTGTCATTTGTTGAATCAGCAGGTTTGTTGCTTCCTGATTTCCTGCAGGCCCATGAAAACTATTGGTTTGTATAGATTAAATATAAGACGGGTGACAATAAACTGCAGAGGATTTATAAGATATTTTCGTCTGTGTGCATCTTCTGGATAATCAAGGAAACAGTGCAACTTGATGTCTTTTATAGTAGTTATAATTATCCTTGTGTGCATCTTCTGGATAATCAAGGATGAAATGGACTCAGAATCTTCATTATCAATTTGTTAGTAATAGTAGCTTTTGGGACTTGATTTTGGCCCTTAAGCTTTTCGAAATTTGATATATTAGATAGACCTTATTTTAAAATTGTGATGCCTAATCATTCAGAGACAATGCAAAGCTATACAACTGATGACTCAAAATGCTATCAAAAACAAAAAATGAATATCTGATTATTTTTTACTGAAACAGCTGTATGTTTCAAGTAGAAATATTGCTAAAGTCCTGGAGGGCTCGTCTTTTTCATGAAAACCAATGATCTGATGATCATCTTTTAATGACCATTGTCTTGAAGATGAGTGCCTCATTGTCTTAGTCGTATGTCCGGACGTGAATTTGGAGGTCCGTAGATTGATTTGGTGCTTTTTGGCGAAAGTTGGAAAGTTGAAGGTTTGGAAGGTTGATAGGTTTGACCGAGTGTTGACTTTGATGATGTCGGGTTCGGATTATGGTTTCGAGAGTTGAAATAGGTCTGTTGTATCATTTGGGACTTGCATGTAAAATTTGAGGTCATTTCAGGGTGTTTAGGCATGTTCGGCGTAAGTTTTGAACTTGGAAAGTTGTAAGTTTTGAATTTGGAATGTTGAATTAGTTCCTTAGGTTTGAATCGAGGTATGATTCGTGATTTTGATGTTGTGTTGTATGATTTGAGGCCTCGAGTAAGTCTGTGTTATATTTTGAGATTGGTTGATGTGATGGGAAGGGGTCACATGGGCCTCGGGTGCGTTCCGGATGGGCTTCACACCAGCTCTCCATGTTTTTGCATTGTTGATTTCTCATGTTTGGTTTCCTTCTTCGCGCTCGCGAGAAGGAAGTCACGATCCCATAGGTTATATTTGTTGCCAGGGTGGTTATTCATTGTGTTTACTGAAGGGAGCTGGCATTCGGGAAGCTTTGGGTGGCAGTGGTCATTGCGATCGCGTGAGGGTAGACGCGTTCGCGTAGAAGGGGAGTCCAGCTGGAGCGTTATAATTATAGCCATCACGATCGCCAGAGGAAGGCCACGTTGGCATAGGCGTACGAGTGGACAGCATCGGGCTCGCGAAGGGCTTTTTCTGGGCAATGTTTGGTTGTACTTCGCGATAGCAAAGTTGGTCCCCTGATCGTGAGTCATGAGTTCTACAACAGAATACAAGTGTAAAGCTGAACAACAATTACACTGTCTGAACTATAACAATAGTATGAAAGGAAAAGACAAGTCAAATTGCGACCAAGGATGCAGATCTACCTCGCCTTTAGCAGGTAATCGAACAAGCAAGCCTACTGCTGAGAACTGGTCCCCACACTTGGATCTGTACAATTAAGTGCAGAGTGTAGTATGAGTACAACCGAACCGAAGTACTCAAAAGTATCGCAAATAAGAATGGCGAGGTAATGTAAACACAAACTATTAAATGATGTTAGATATCACCTGTGTAGTTTCCTCTTTAAAACTGGTACAGAAACAATAGCGGAATCAAATAATAAGTTCAATAAGAAAACATCCATGTGTGTATGTCTACAGGTTCTCAATTTCTTTGCTCGGTAAATACTCGACATATAAAGATGATATGCAGTTAAATCAGACAAATGATCAAGAAAATTGCAGGTAAAGATGAAATGCAAAATCCAACAAAAACACTGGCCGGATTTCCTCAACTTTTCCATACTCGTACCAAACCACCGATCAGTTCCTCATTAACCGTGTGTACGCCATCAAGAGAATACATGAGAGGGTGACCCTAGAGGGTGGATCCGTATCCACACATTGCGTGGACAACTCACGTACTGCACGGACAACTCACGTGCTAATAATAGAACCCGCACGAACAACTCACGTGCTAATAACATCAATATCTGGATCCGCAGAGACAACTCACGTGCCAACAAACACAATCCGTCGGCATGGTCACAGACACATCAACACAATCCGCTTGTCGTGGTCACATACAGCCAGTCCAATCGTATCATACATGAGCAAATAAACAAGTATACATGTATGAAATGAGTGAATAATAAATCTCATGCTCATGGACATGTATAAACGACATGCTAAAGCGTAGACATGTGCAAGTGAATTATCATATCTCAAATCATCAACTTCATCAAAGGATAAGACTTATCAATTCATTCAATGATTAAACCCATATGTTGCCTCAAACACCGCTCAAATAGTTCACAAAATGTCATAAATGCACGAAGCACCATAGCTTAAGGTTTAACAGTTAAATGCTAGACTTATAAGAGCTAGTGCACAACCCGAACATAAATAAATGGCCCCTAGTGTCCGCACATGGGTTCAACCTAGGGGTGTGCATTCGAATCGGTTTATCGATAAATCGAATCGATTATTTGTTATCGGTTTATCGATATCGGTTTATCGATTTATCGATTTCGATTTCGATTTCAAAATTTTCCTTATCGATTTATCGATTTCGATTTCGATTTTATCCTTTTCGCTTATCGGTTTATCGATTTATCGATAAACCGATAAGATATACTAAAAAGATAAATATACCCTTATTTTATAATACCATTTCCTTTACCCTAAGTCCCTAACATAATTTTATTGTATTGCTTAAAATAGTTAAATAATATATTAATTGCCTGACTTGTTAATATACATTCTTATTTTATTTTTTATTTTTTATTTTTATTTTTATTTTTTATTTTTTATTTATTTTTTATTTTTATTTTTTTAAATTTTTTTTATATATATATATTCTTATTAGATTTTACTAATCTTGGCAAAGAAGCTTCCACCGACGATGTTTGCTAGAGTTAGTTAGCTGCTATGTAAGTTCTCCATTTTAAATAATATACTTGTAAAAGAATGTGATGTATTACAAAGTTCTTAATATTTTTCTTAATTTCCTCCATGTTTAAAGGTTAGTAGTTTCAGCAAAGGATATCACATTTAACGGATGATCATATTTAAAACTCAAGAGAATGAAATTCAAATTAATGAAAAACAGAATTAGCCTTGATGATGTATTTTTTTTTATACCGTTGGAGTTTTGGTGGCATACATTTGATCCTTTACTTTAGTTTCCTTGCGTGTGCTTGTTGACACAATTTTTATTTTATAAACGGTGTTCGTCTTATTTTAGCTTCTTTTATCCATATTAGTTAGGCGTGTTTATAGCGATATACGTTTCGTGGAATCCCGCAAATTTTCTTATTGGTGTAATCGATAACCGAATCGATAAGCCCCAAAAATCGATAAATCGAAATCGAAAAAATCGAAACCTTATTGAAACGATAACGATAAGCATATGTACAAATCGATAATCGATAAGCAATTATCGATAAGGGTCAAAATCGAATCGATAAATCGAATGCACACCCCTAGTTCAACCCCCCACACATGTGCGCATCCAATAGCACGTAGCTATCACTATAATTCAGGCAACTAGTGCCTCAAACCGAGTTTAGATAAGATACTTACCTCAAGAGAGTCAAATCACTCCGCTAGAAAGCCCTTCCCACGTGTTTCAATCTTCCGAAGGCTCGAATCTAGCAAAATATAACGTAATACTATCAATAAAAGCATTGATTCCAATTGATAAAGGAAAGATGTTTAACCAAATTCAAAAAATCAACCCTGGGCTTACATCTCGGAACCCGACAAATATATAAAATCCGAACAACCATTCAACAACGAGTCCAACCATATCGAAATCATCCAATTCCGGCCAAATCGACACTGAAACCCCCAAATCTTACTCTCAAATACATGGATAAAACATCCTCAAATTTCACCTCAAAACACCTAATCTATGGGGAAAATTTAATGGGTATTCAATGTTAATAGATATAAATGATCAAAAGTCAGTTGCCTCTTGAATCTAGGTGAAAACCTCTCCAAAAATTGCCTTAGTCCGCACTCCAAAATTCTCAAAATGAGAGAAGAGCTCAAACCCTTAGTTTTTTATGACACTGTCAGCTTTTTTTGCTTCTGCGACCATGAGCTTTGCTTCTACGGAACTTATCCTTCGGAAAAAGGAGAACACATGTGCATCTCACTTGAGTCCCGCCTCTCATCTTCTGCTGAAGAACACCCGTATCTGCGCATGTGCGCCTGCAGAGAAAATACCACGCATGCGGTCCAGCCCGCTCATGCGCTTCACTTCATCGCAGAAGCAACCTCGCTTATGCAGAGACTATTCTTTCTTCTGTGGTCCCACTGCCCCCGTTCTCTTCCGCACATGTGCTCATAAGGCCGCATTTGCGGCCATGCTTACAGCAGGTGTGAACGCACCAGAACTGGAGCTAATACGAAATTCCTTAAGTCCACAATTCATTATGATTTTAACTCAAATCACTCCCGAGGCCCCCGGTACCCGTCCACACATACCAACTCATCCTAAAATATCATATGAACTTAGTCGAGGCCTCAAATCATGCCAAACAATATCGAAAACATGAAGCGCACCCCAATTCAAGCCTAATGAAACTAATGGATTTTCAACTTCTATAATCGATGCCGAAACCTATCAAACCAACTCGGATTGACCTCCAATTTTTCATACAAGTCATAAATGATACAACGGACCTTATATTTTCGAAACCAAAATTTGAGTCGGGTAATAGAAAAGTCAACTCTCGATCAAACTTCTCAACTCTCCGAACCTTCATTTTTCCAACCTTCGCCAATCCAAGCCAAAAACATCTATGCACCTCCAAATAAATATCCAGACACACTTCTAAGTCCAAATCACTATGCGAAGCTATCGGAACCATCCAAAACCCATTCTGGAGTTATTTACATATAACTAAACATCCAGTCAACTCTTTCAACTTAGCCTTCTAACCTTAGGACTAAGTGTCCCAATTCGTTCCGAAACATCCTCGGAACCAAACCAACCACCCCGGAAAGTCACTTAACAACTAATGAATATAGAATAATAAATAAATATGGGAATAGAGCTATAATACTCAAACAGACCTGTCGGGTCGTTACATTCTCCCATTTTTAAACAAATGTTCGTCCTTGAATGGGTCTAGAATTATACCTGGAGTCTCAAATATGTGTGGATAGCTGCTCCACATCTCCCGCTCGGTCTCCCAAGTAGCCTCCTCGACTGTTTGACTTCTCCACTGCACCTTCATTGAAGGGATATTCTTTGACCTCAACTTTCAAACCTGCCAATCCAGAATGGCCACCGACTCCACATCAAATCAGATCCCCGTCTAACTGAACCGTGCTAAATTTCAATACACGTGACGTATCACCGAAATACTTCCAGAGTATGGAAACATGAAACACTGGATGAAAACTTGATAGACTAGGTGGTAATACAAGTCTTTAAGCCACCTCCCCAATCCTCTCAAGCACCTCAAAAGGGCCTATATACCGAGGGATTAACTTGACCTTCTTCCCGAACCTCATAACACCCTTCATGGGAGAAAATTTGAGCAATACCTTCTCTTCCACCATGTAAGAAATATCAAGAACCTTCCCATCGGCGTAACTCTTCTGTCTAGACTGTGTCATGTGAAGCGAATCCTGAATCAACTTAACCTTTTCCAAAGCATCCTAAAGCAATTTAGTACCTAATAGACTAGCCTTACCCGGCTTAAACTAACCAACTGAAGACTGGCACTGCATCCCATACAAGTCCTTATACAGAGCCATCAGAATACTCGATTGGTAGTTGTTGCTATAGGCAAACTCTGCAAGTTGTAGAAACTGATCCCAAGAGCCCCCGAAATCCATGACAAAAGTACGTAGCATGCCCTCCAATATCTGAATGGTGCGCTCAGATTATCCTTCTGTCTGAGGGTGGAACTGTGTGCCCCAAAATCGGCACAACAGGAAGGCGAACAATCTCACTAATATATATCGCAGCCAAGGAAAACAGTCACAACTATGAAATATGTGGACTTAGTCAATCGGTCCACGATCACCCAAATAGCATCAAACTTCTTCAAAGTCTGTGGAAGCCCAACTACAAAGTCCATGTTGATACTTTCTCATTTATACTCAGGAATCTCAAGCCTCTAAAGCAAATATCCTGGCATCTGATGCGCGTACTTCACTTGTTGCCAGTTCAAGCACCAAGCTACAAACTCAACTATATCCTTCTTCATTCTCCTCCACCAATAGTGTTGCCTCAATTCAACTTTGTGGCCCTGGGGTGAATGGAATACTGCAAACGGTGGGCCTCATCAAGAATCAACTCATGTAACACATGCACACAAATCCGACCCTGCATCTGCAACACCCCATCATCTCCAATAGAAACGTCCTTGGTGTCATTACGCTAAATTATTTCCTTAATGAAAAGAAAATGGGGGTCATCATACTGACGCTCTCTGATGCAATCATATAAAAGAAGATACGGAAACCACGCAAGCTAGAATCCGACTAGGCTCTGAAACATCTAATCTCACAAACTGATTGGCCAAGGCCTGAACATCTGATGCAAGCGGTCTCTCACCAACAAGAATGTATGCAAGGCTACCCATATCACTGCCTTTCTACTCAAGGCATCGGCCACCATATTGGCCTTCCCGGGATGATACAAAAAGGTAATATCATAGTCTTTTAAGAGCTCCAACCATCTCCGCTGCTTCAAATTTAGATCTTTTTTCTTGAGCAAGTGTTGAAGACTCCTATGATTTGTAAATACCTCACAAAAAAAGTGGTAGAGATAATGCCTCCAAATCTTCAGTACATGAACGATGGCTACCAACTCTAAATCATGAACATGGTAGTTCTTCTCATGAGGCTTAAACTGACGTGAAGCATAAGCAATCACTTTACCCTTCTGCATCAAGACACGCCCAATACAAATTCGAGAAGCATCACTATATACTATATAAGAATTTGATGCTAAAGGTTAAACTATAACTAGAGTTGTGGTCAAGGAAGCCTTGAGCTTCTCAAAGCTCTCCCCACACTCGTCAGGCCACCTAAATGGAGTAGTCTTCTAGGTGAACCTAGTCAAGGGCACTGCAATGGACAAGAATCCCTCCGCGATGCGATAGATAATATCTGGCCAAGCCAAGAAAACTCTAAATCCTAGTAGCTGAAGATGGTCTGGGCCAGATCTAAACTATCTTAATCTTCTTCGGATCCACCTTAATGACCTCATTGGACACCACGTGCCCCAAGAAAGCCGCCAAACTAAAACAAAACTCGCGTTTGGAGAACTTAGCATAAAGATTCTCCTCCCCCAATGTCTGTAATACAATCCTAATATGTCGTGCATGCTCCTCCAAGTTGCGTAGAGTACACCAGTATGTCATCAATAAACACTATGCCATACGAATCAAGGTATGGATGGACTACGGTGTTCATCAGATGCATGAATGCTACTGGGACATTAGTTAGCCCAAAAGACATCACAAGGAACTCGTGGTGACCATAGTTGGTCCTAAATGCCGTCTTCAGAATATCCGAGTCCTGAATCTTCAAATAATGATACCCAGACCCCAAATCAATCTTGGAGAACACTCTAGCTCTCTAAAGTTGGTCAAATAAGTCATCAATGTGCGGAAAAGGATACTTGTTCTTAATTGTAACTTTGTTCAAATGTCTATAATCAATGAACATCTTCATAGTAGCTTCCTTATTCTTCACAACATAACCACGGTGCACCCCAAGGCGACAAACTAGGCCTAATGAACCCCTTATCACGAAGCTCTTGAAGTTGCTCTTTCAATTCATTCAACTTTGTTTGTGCCATACGATACGAAGGAATAGAAATGAGTTAAGTGCCTGGCACTAAGTCAATACAAAAATCAATGTCCCTATCGGGTGGCATGTCTGGCAGGTCTGCAGGAAACACATCCGGATGGTGTCGCACTACCATAACAGAATCAATGGTATGAGTATCAGCACCCACATCCCTCACAAAAGCCAAATATGCCAAACACTCCTTCCCAACCATCCGTCGAGCCTTCACATATGAAATCACCCTACTGGGAACATAGTTTAGAGAACCTCTCCGCTCAATCCTAGGTAACCTCGGCATCGCCAATGTCACGGTCTTAGCATGGAAATCCATAATAGCATGACATGGGGACAACTAATCCATGCCCATAATCACATCAAAGTAAGCCATACTAATCAATAAAATATCAACTCTCATCTCCAATCCCCCAATAGTCACTACACAGGATCGCTATACGCAATCCACAATAATAGAGTCACCCACCGATGTAGACACATGAACATGTGTAACTAAGGTATCATGGGGCATATCCAAATAACGAGCAAAATACGATGACACATATGAATAAGTGGAACCAGGGTCAAATAATGTGGAAACATATGTGTGGCATACTAAGACAATGCTTATAATCACTGCATCTGAAGCAACGACCTATGGCCTAAGAGGAAAAGAATAGCATCGAGCTTGGCCGCCACCTGATCAGCCTCCCCCTCTAGGGCGACCTCTAGTTGCCGGAGCCCCACCTCGAGCTGGCTAAGCGGGTGGAGTAGTTATTGGTTCTAGCATGATCGGCTGAGAACTTTGTTATGGAACCCTACTCAACAATCTAGCGCAATCCCTCTTGAGGTGAGTCAAGTCCCCGCACTCGAAACAACCTCTCCCCTGACGGAGATGCTGCCCCTGATAACTCAAGGAAATGCCTCTAGAAAAGTAGGAAGACAAAGCATGGTAAGCAATCTGCGCTGGTAATGCACTGAATGATGACTGACCCAAACGAGCACTGTAGGAACCATGGCTAAGTGATGCACCATGATGAATCGGACGAGCCATCTGAGCGGGCCTATAAAGATGACCCCTGCTGTGATGGGGCTATCCTCTAGAAGAAATACCGTATAAACCACCCAAACCACGAGGCCTCTTGGCCTCCCTCTCCTCGCGCTCCTGACAACGAACCTACTCTAGACGCCTAGCAATATCAACATCCTTATTGAACTAGAACCTAATGTAATCTCCAAGTCATGATGAAGCGTAGTCTATAGTTAAGGTCATCAATGAACCTCCTAATACTCTCCCTCTCTGTGGGAACCAACCAGATCTCGTGATGAGCCAACTCTGAAAATATCAGCTCATACTGGGTCACGGACATACCCTTCTGGCGTAGCTGCTCAAATTGCCTACTCAACTTCTCCTTGCGGTTCTGTGGAATTAACTTTTCTAAGAAGAGAACTGAAAACTTATGCCACATAAGTGGTGCAGCGCCAGCTAGCCTTCTCAACTCATAAGCCTCCCACCATCAGAAGGATGCCCCCAACAACTAAACTAGTCTCCAAAATATTTGTTTTGTGAAAACCCGCTGGCACCTATATAAAAGTCTTGAGCATCCTCTAACTCAGC
Organism: Nicotiana undulata; assembly: GCA_005239495.1. Lineage (NCBI taxonomy): Eukaryota > Viridiplantae > Streptophyta > Magnoliopsida > Solanales > Solanaceae > Nicotiana > Nicotiana undulata. The sequence continues at coordinate 38,655 of ML285596.1, forward strand.
CCCACTGAAAGCTGGAGGCCTGAGCCTCCCAAACCGGTCTAGCCTCTTCTGCTCCTCGTCACTCATAGGTGGACCCACCTGGGCTTGAGCAGCTTCAACTGGCTAGGCTGGTAGTACCCCGGCGTTTGAAGTCCCTGAATCACCTGCTCTGAAGTACGGGCTGCGGGAGTCTGAGCACCTCCACCGACCTGAGAAGTGCCTGGTCCAGCCGGAACTGAAACCACTTGAGGAAGGCTAGTTCATATAGTCAATATCTGGGTCAAAGCCTCCTAAAGTCCTGGAATCACAATGGGCACAACTGGTGCTTGAGCTGGTCACATCAGCTCAACCACATTTGGTACCTGCTCATGAGCCAAAGCAATTAGTGGCTCCATGGGTGATGCTCTAGTTATTGTACAAGCTACACCTTAGCCTTTATTGTAGCTTCGGCCTCTCACGAGCCTAGTGGGTGGTATTGGTGGCCGTCTGTCCGATCATGCGCATGTGTCCTCACCATCTGTGGGAGAATATAATAATATAAGTTTAATTTCTAGAATCAACAAATTCACACGACAAGAATACAAGAAAGTGAAGTTTTCCTAACGATTTGGTAGCCTCTTGAAGATAAGTACAGACATCTCCATACTAATCCATAAGACTCTACTAAACTTGCTCATGACTCGTAATACCTAGAACCTAAGGCTCTGATACCAATTAGTCACGATCCAAAATCCTTACCTATCGTGATGGAGCCTAACACACCGGCTAGGCAAGCCGAAACATGATAACAAAGGCAACATAATAACAAAATTTATGTACATAGCATAAGTTTGAAGTCTCAATACAATAAAATCTCTACTATAAAGTAAATCCCCATAAACTGGTTAGTACGGAGTCATGAGCTTCTACAACAGAATACAAGTCTGAAACTAAAAAATAATTACATTATCTGAACTTTAACAATTGTATGGAAGGAAAGACAAGTCAAACTGCGATCAAGGATGCAGCTCTACCTCACCTCTAGAAGATAATCCAACAAGCCTACGCTGATAACTGGTCCCCACACCAAGATCTGCATAATTAAGTGCAGAGTGTAGTATCAGTACAACCGACCTAATATACTCAATAAGTTTCACAAATAAACGGTGAGGTAATAGAAACACAAACTATTAAATGATGCTCTATCACCTGTGTAGTTTCCTCCTTAAAATCGATACAGAAAGAATAGTGGAATCAAATCATAAGTTCAGTAAGAAAATATTTGTGTGTTTGTGTACAATTTCTCAATTTCTCTGCTCTGTCAATACTCGACATATAGAGATGATATTGAGTTAAATTAGACAAATGATCAAGGAAATTGCAAGTAAAGATAAAATACAAAATCCAACAAAAACACTGGCCAGATTTCCTCAACTTTTCCATACTCTTACAAAACTAGTGATCAGTTCCTCATTAACTGAGAGTACAACATCAAGAGAGCAACATAAGATGGTCATCCTAGGAGGATGGATCTGTATCCACACACTGCAAGGACAACTCACGTGTTGCACGGGAAACTCACGTGCTAATAATAGAACCCGTATGAATAACTCACGTGATGCACGAAAAACTCATGTGCTAATAATATCAGTAACTGGATCCGCACGGATAACTCACGTGAAAACAAACACAATCTACCTAGTATAGTCACTGGCAGATCAACACAATTGACCCGGCGTAGTCACAGACATCCAGTCCAATCATATCATATAGGAGCAAACAAACAAGTATATGCATATGAAATGAGTGAATAACAAATCGCATGCTCCTGTACTGGCATAAACCGCATGCTAAAGTGAAGGCATGTGCAAATGCACTATCATAATCAAAGGATAACATTTATCAGTTCGTTTAGGGATTAAACCCCTATGTACCCTCAAACACCACTCAAACAATTCACAAAATTTCACAAATGTGCGAAACATCATATCTTAAGGTTTAACAGTCAAAGTATAGGCTTATAAGAGCCTGAGCACAACCCGAACATGAATAAATGACCCCTGGTATACGCATATGGGTTCAACCTCACGCATGTGCGCACCCTATAGCACGTAACTATTATATTAATTCAGGCAACTAGTGCATCAACCAAGTTTAGATAAGATACTTACCTCAAGGAAATCAAATCACTCCGCTAGCAAGCCCTTCCCACACGTATGAATCTCCAGAAGGCTCAAATCTAGCCAAAAATAACATATTACTATCAATAAAAGCTACAAGAATTGATTCCAATTGATAAAGCTGGGATGTTTAACCAAAGTTAAAAATTCAACCCCCGGGCTTGGAACCTGACAAAATTTATAAAATCCGAACACCCATTTGATAACGAGTCCAACCATAACAAAATCATCCTATTCCGATCACAAATCGATACTCAAATCCCTAAATATTACTCTCTAATACATGGGTCAAAATCTCCAAATTTCATTTCAAAAACATCTAATCAACGGGGGAAATTCAATGGGTATTCAATAATAATAGATAAAACGATCAAAAGTCACTTACCTCTTCAATATAGGTGAAATCCTCTCCAAAAATTGCCTTAGTCCGCACTCCAAAATTCTCAAACTGAGAGAAGAACTCAAACCCTTCGGTTTTAATAACACTGCCAGCATTTTCGCTTCTGCGGCCAAGAGGAACGCTTCTGTGCAATTGCTCCTGTGATAAAAGGAGTGCGCCTGCGCAACCCACTTAAGTTTCGCCCCTCCGCTTTTGCGAAAGATCACACACATCTGCGCACGCGCGCCTGCGGAGAAAATTATGCACATGTGGTTAAGCTCGCTCCTACGCTTCATTTCATCTCATAAGCGACCTCGCTTCTGCGATCCCATACGGAGCTATCAGAACCATCAAAACTCCATTCCGGAGTCATTTACACATACGTCAACATCTAGTCTACTCTTTCAACTTAGGCTTCCAACCATGGGACTAAGTGTCCCAATTCATTTCGAAACATCCCTGGAACCATACCACCCCGACAAGTCACATAACAATAAATGAACACAGATTAAGCAATAAATGGAAGAACGGAACTACATTACTCAAAACAACCGGTTGGATTGTTACAATTTAAGGTTAGTTTGGATGAAACATATATATTTAGACTCGTATAGGAAAGGTTGTTTAAAATTTGTGAGTTTGGTCAGGTTTTAGGGTGCGGGCCTGGGGTTGATTTTATGATTTTGGTTAAAGATCTTAGCTTTATCATTTAGATTAATTTCCTATGGCATTATTTGATAATATTAAGTTATTTTGTCTAGATTCGAGTCGTTTGAAAGTTGATTTCCACGGGAAGAGCTTCTTAGAGTACTAATTTGGCTTACTTGAGGTAAGTAATTACCTAAACTTGATTGAGACACTAGTTTCCTGAGTTATTTATGATAGCTACGTGCTATGGGTGACGCATATGTGTGAGTTTGAGTCCGTGTACATGTGTGGGGTATTTTTCCATGTTCGGGGTAGTGCTTAGGCTATGATATGACTTGAATTGGTTGCTAAACTTTATGTTGTGATGTTTCTCGCATTTGGAACCCTATTATGAGATATTTGACCCATAATTGAGGTTACATAGAGGTTAATCTCCTAATTGAACTTAATAATTACTATTTTTGTGATGGAATTGCCGATTTGAGCTATGATAGCACACTTTGTACATGTATACACTTAGCATGTCATTTATCCTAGTTCAGGAGTATGAAACTTCATATTCATTGATTTTGTACATGTATTATTGTGTATCTGACTTTTGTGTGATATGATCTGGACTAGTAGCTTGTGACCATGCCAGGCAGATTGTGATATTGAACCTGTGACAATGCTAGTCAGATTCTGATTATTGGCAGGTGAGATCCCCGTACGGTTGATACTATTGGCACGTGAGTTGTATGTACATCATGTGAGTTGTCTGCGCATCATGTGAATATGGATCTACCCCCCTATGGACACCCTCTCATGTTCCTTCTTGAGGGTATACACGCGGATATTGAGAAAGACTGATCAGTGGTTTGGTACAGTTGTGGAAATTCTGAGGAAAAGTTGGCCAGTGTCTGATTTGGTTATTGCATTTTATCTTTACTTACAATTTTCTTTGTTATCTACCTGATTTAATTGCATATCATCTTTATATGTTGAACTATTGACTGGGTAGAGTACGTTAAGAAACTATGTGCACCAAGGTGGTTCTTTTTGAGATTTATAACTTGATTTTAATAATGTTTTGTACTTGTGAATTTATGAACTGTACAGGTGATTAGCGATTATCATTTATAAGTCTTGATTTTTTTCCCTCACCGAAGCTAGATATGATAATTATTGAGTACATCTGGTCGGTTGTACTTATACAACACTCTCCACTTAATTGTGCAGATCAAAGCATTGGTCCTAGTAATCAGTAGCTAAGGCTTATAGCAGAGTTGGTTACCTGAGAGACAAGGTAGAGTTGCATCTCGACCGCAGTCTTGGCATCTCTTTTGTTATGTACTATTTGTCTTTAATTCACATGGTATTGTTAGTTCTATTTTTTTCAGACTTGAATTTCCATTTTAGAGCTCATGACTCTGTATTTACCAGTTCTGGGGGATTTATTATGTATTGGTGTTATTATGTTATGTTGAGACATTGGACTTGTATCATTTTTGTCATTTCACTATTTATACTTCGTTCTTGTTATGCTTGACTTGCCTAGCAAGTAGATTAGGTGACATCATGGCTAATCCATAGAGTTGGGTCACGACAAGTTGGTATCAGAGTCCTAGATTCATAGGTTCTGCGGGTCATGATCAAGTTAAGTAAAGTCTAGCAGATGGTACAGAGACGTTTGTACTTATCTTCGAGAGGCTAGTGAATTATTAAAAAACTTAACTTTCTTGCATTCTTGTTATGCAGAATTGTTATTTCCAAAATTTGAACCTTTACTCTTCTCTCACAAATGGTAAGGACATGTTCAGGAAAATCAGACGTACATGCACCAGTACCAATAGGTAGGGTTGCGAGAGGCCGAAGCCGAGGTAGGGCTCGCACTACAGCTAGAACAGCACCTGTGGAGCCAGCATTCACTCTTGTGGAGGAGTATGTTTCGGATAATATTAAGTCGTTGGGACCAGCTCAGAAACTGACGGTACCTATTTTTATACATGGTTCAAGAGGCTTTGGCTCAGATCTTAAGTGTATGCACGAGCTTGGCTCAAGAGGGTGTGGTATCAGTTGCACCAGCTACCTCACAGGCTGGGAGAGGAGCCCAATTCCCCCCGCCCCATACTCTAGAGCAACTAGCTCAGGGTTATCAGATACCATGGTGTTACTAGTTTAGCCAGTTGTTGCTGCTCACGCGATTTGTAACTTTCACCCGATTCCGAGACGTGGGCCCGGGGTACTTTTTGGGCAATTTTCTTAATTTCGCGTATTAGCTTTGAACTAGTTAGCTAGATGGATTTCTTAAAGTGATATTTACATTATGCAATTAAATTGAATAGATTTGGGCCATTCAAAGTCAGGGACTCGTGGAAAGAACGTGGTTTCGAGTTGAGTAGAGCAGTCGAGGTAAGTGGCTTGCCTAACTCTGTGTTGGGGATTTCCCCTTAAGTTGTTTTGATATTGATTGTTGTGTGGGCGCCGTGTACGTTAGGAAAGTACGTACACGAACCATTATTGCAAAAATTCCATTTTTCTCCGAAAATTATAATTTGTTTTTTTCTCCTATTACCTTGCTTTACTATGTTAAATTTTTCAACCTAGATTAGGAAAGCATGTATACTTGTTTAACATTAAATTTCCTATCTGACACTCCGTGTGCCATGTTAGTTAGCTTATTGCTTTCCCTACCTGCTATTTGATGAACCGTTTCAATTGATGCCTTATCTGTCATTCATTCCGCATTGCATATTTAAATTGGAACTACGGACGCATTCTGAGAGATCCCCATGTACTTCATATTTAAATTGGGACTACGGACGTATTCCGCGAGATCCCTCTGTACCGCATATTTATATTGGGACTACAGATGTATTCCGGGAGTTCCCCTGTACTACATATTTAAATTGGGACCATGGACGTATTCCGGGAGATCCCCCTGTACTGCATCTTTATATTTGGGACTACGGGACGGTATCCCGGGAGTTTTCACTGTGTGATACGTTGTGCCGAGCCGAGGGCTCCCTGTTGTTGTTTTACTTCAGACTATTCATTTTTACTGCTTACCTTAGAATTTATTTTCCTTCTGCACTATTTTTAAATTGTTTTACTTATAAATCCAGTAGATCCTTAACCTGACCTCGTCACTACTTAATTGTGGTTAGGCTTGGCACTTACTGGGTACCAATTGTGTGTACTCATGCCCTTTCCTGCACATATGTTTCGTGTGCAGATCCAGGTACCAGTACTCAGTTCCGTGGCTAGGGGTCGTTGTAGCTTCTTCGAAGAGACCGCAAGGTAATTCTGCCGCGTCCGCAGAACCCTCCGAGTCACCTTCCATTCCCGTTTAGATAGAGACATATTATGTACTTCCATTTCATTGTATAGTGTTATTATGGTATAGAGCTTGTGGCTTAAAAGTGACATTCCGGGTTTTGGGAATTTTGTCTGTACATGCTGAGTGGCGATATTTCATTTGGTAGGTTTATTTTATTCCATCTTTATTTTATTGTTTTTATTTAATATCTTCCGCAAATTTAGGCCTACCTAGTCGTAGAGACTAGGTGCCATCACGATACCTTTCGGAGGGTGAAATCGGGTCGTGACAAGTTTGTATCAGATCTTCTAGGTTCATAGGAGTAACAAGTCCCAAGATGGTTAATTAGAGTCTCGCGGATCGGTGCAGAGACGTCCGTATCTATCTTCGGGAGGCTATGTAACTGTTAAGAACAATCACATTCTTTGGAATTCATTGTCGTGCTAGTTACTCACATCAAAACTCTAAAACTCTATTCTATTCTTCTCACAGATGGTGAGGAACCCATACCGGACGGACTGACGACCAGGAACCCAAGCCCCAAGCCAGAACCGCCAGAGGCAGGGGCAGGGGTAGAGGACGAGCACGCGGTGCAGCCCGAGCACCGGCGAGAGCGGTGACATAGGAGCCCCCAACAGCTATAGTTGGAGGGGCACAGGAGGTCCCTACTGTTACTCCAGCCCTCCAGGAGACTTTGGCTCAGTTCATGAGCGCTTCCAGCACTTTGACTCAGGCGGTACTACTCTCGATAGTCCAGCTACATCTCAGGGCGGGGGAGGGGCACAGACTCCCACAACCCGTACTCCTGAGCAGAGAGTCCATGTTAGGCAGGTTCCAGAGTATATTCCTATGCCCCCAGCAGCTCCAGCTCAGCATGATTCTAGGGTAGCTGCTTCTGAGGCAGAGCAGCTCAGACATGAGAGGTAAAAGAAGTACCACCCATCTATTTTCAACGGACTAGCTTCGGATGACGCTATGGGTTTTCTTGAGGAGTGTCATCATATTCTCCACACTATGGGCATTGTGGAGACGAGTGGGGTTTCTATCACCGCTTTCTAGCTAAGCGAGCGGCTTACCAGTGGTGGCGTGCCTATGAGTTAAGTAGTCCAGATGAGGCAGCTTCACTCACTTGGACTCAGTTCTCAGAGATGTTTTTGCTTGAATTTGTCTCTCAGAGCCTCAAGGATGCTTGGCGTGCAAAGTTCGAGCAGTTACGCCAGGGTACTATGACTGTGTCGGAGTATGCGGTCTGTTTCAGTGACTTGGAATGTCATGCCCCGGCTTTGGTTGCCATGACCAGAGAGAGCTATGCGCTTCATTGAGGGACTCCACCTCGGTATTCGAACTAGTATGGCCAGAGAGTTGGAGACATATATCACTTACCAGCATGCAGTGAGTATTGCCGGGAGGATTGAGAGCATGTTGGCTCAGGACAGAGAGGAGAGGGAGGCCAAGAGGTCTCGAGAGACTGGACAGTACTTAGGTGTTCGTGCACCAGCAACACGTTATGGTAGAGGTTTTGTGAGTCACCTTGTTCATTCAGCTCTTCCAGCAGCCAGTGGTATTCCAGCTCCTCCTAGACCTCAGGAGCCTAATTATGCACCACCAGTATCTAGTGTGCCTCCTGCTCGAGGTGCTATCATCGGCCAGTCCAGCAGGCCAGTTCAGAGTCAGCACCAGCCACCACGTCCTCCTAGGGGTTGTTTTGGGTGTGGTGGCCCTCGCCACGTGCTCAGAGATTTCCCCAGAGCTAAGAGGGGTGCATCATCTCAGACTTATCAGGCCCCACGTGCTCCACCGGGTCCCCCAGCTATTCTTCCAGACCCAGATACTACCCCACCTTCTCAGACAACTCGAGGTGGGGGTTGGGGAGGCCGAGGTCGCCTTAGAGGGGGAGGCCAGGTCAGGTATTATGCCCTTCCAGCCTGTTTAGAGGTCGTCGCTTCATATTCAGTCATCACAAGTATTGTCCCTATTTGTCATAGGGATGCATCAGTATTATTTGACCCAGGCTCTACGTATTCATACGTGTCTTCTTATTTTGCTTCACATCTGGGGATATCTCGGGATTCTTTGAGTTCCCCCATTTATGTTTCTACTCTCGTGGGAGATTCTCTTGTTGTGGACCGCGTATATCGGTCGTGTTTGATTGTTATCAATGGTTTTAAGACCAGGGCTGATTTGTTATTACTTGGTATGGTAGATTTCGAAGTTATCTTGGGCATGGACTGGTTGTCACCCTATTACGCTATTCTTGATTGTGACACCAAAACAGTGACACTGGCTATGCCAAGTTTACCGAGATAGATTGGAGAGGTACCTTAGAGTATACCCGCGGAGTCATTTCTTTCCTTAAGGCTCAGCGGATGGTTGAGAAGGGGTGTGATGCATATTTAGCCTATGTGAGAGATGTTAGTGTTGATACCCCTACAGTTGAGTCAGTTCCAATTGTGAGGGACTTTCCTGATGTGTTTCCAGCTGATCTTCCGGGTATGCCGCCCGATAGAGATATTGATTTCTGCATTAATTTGTTGCCGGGCACTCAACCCATTTCCATTCCTCCCTATCGTATGGCTCCTCCTGAGTTGAAGGAGTTGAAGGATAAATCACATGAGTTGCTTGATAAGGGTTTCATCAGGCCCAGTGTATCGTCTTGAGGTGCTCCGGTATTATTTGTGAAGAAAAAGGATGGTTCTATGTGTATGTGTATTGATTATCAGCGGCTGAACAAGGTTACAGTGAAGAACATGTATCCATTGCCTCACATTGATTATTTATTTGACCAGTTACAGGGTGCCAGGGTATTTTCCAAGATTGACTTGCGTTCTGGCTATCATTAGTTGAAGATTCGGGAGCCGGATATCCCGAAGACTGCCTTCAGGACCAGATATGGCCACTATGAGTTTCTTGTCATGTCATTTGGGTTGACCAATGCCCCAGCAGACTTTATGAATTTGATGCACCACTTCCAGCCTTATCTTGATTCCTTCGTCAATGTGTTCATTGACGACATCTAAGTATATTCTCGGTCCCAGGAGGATCATGAGCAGCATTTGAGGACCATGCTTCAGACTTTGAGGGAGAAGAAATTGTATGCAAAATTTTCTAAGTGTGAATTTTGGCTTGATTTTGTGGCATTCTTAGGCCATGTGGTGTCTTGTGATGGGATCAAGGTAGACCCGAAGAAGGTGGAGGCAGTGTAGAGTTGGCCTAGACCGTCATCAACTACTGAGATTCGCAGTTTCCTTGATTTGGCAGGGTACTATCGTCGTTTTGTGGAGGGATTTTCATCCATTGCAGCACCTATGACCAGATTGACCCAGAAGGGTGATCTATTCAGGTGGACTGAGGAGTGTGAGGAGAGCTTTCAGAAGCTCAAGACAGCTCTGACTACAGCTCCAGTGTTGGTATTGCCTACGGGTTCAGGGTCATATACAGTCTATTGTGATGCCTCGAGGATTGGCCTTGGAGCGGTATTGATGCAGGAAAGTAGGGTGATTTCCTACGCGTCCAGACAGTTGAAGGTGCATGAGAAGAACTATCTAGTTCATGACCTCGAGTTGGCAGTGATTGTTCACGCCCTGAAGATATGGCGTCATTATTTATACAGTGTTCCTTGTGAGATTTTCACGGATCACCGGAGTTTGCAGCACTTGTTCAAGTAGAAGGACCTCAATTTGCGCCAGCGTAGGTGGTTGGAGTTACTCAAGGATTATGACATCACCATATTATACCACTCGGGGAAGGCCAATGTGGTGGCCGACGCCTTGAGTCACCGGGCGGAGAGCTTGGGGAGTTTGGCATATCTTCCGGCAGTTGAGAGGCCCTTAGCCTTGGATGTTCAGTCCTTAGCCAGTCAGTTTGTGAGATTGAATCTTTCAGAGCCTTGTCGGGTTTTAGCATGTGTGGTTGCTCGGTCTTCTCTTTATGATCGCATCAGAGAGCGCCAGTATGATGATCCCCACCTTCTGGTTCTTCAGGACAGGGTTCGGCGAGGTGATGCCAGGGATGTGACTATAGGAGATGACGGTGTGATGAGGATGTAGGATCGGATCTGTGTGCCCAATGTGGATGGGCTTCGGGAGTTGATCCTTGAGGAGGCCCATAGCTCGAGGTACTCCATTCATTCCGGTACCGCGAAGATGTATCAGGACCTGAGACAGCACTATTGGCGGAGAAGGATGAAAAAGGATATAGAGGAGTTTTTGGAAAAGTGTCTCAATTGTCAGCAAGTCAAATATGAGCATCAGAGACCATGTGGGTTACTTCAGCAGATTGAGCTTCTAGAGTGGAAGTGGGAGCGGATCACCATAGACTTTGTGGTTGGACTTCCTCGGACTTTGAGAAAGTTCCATGTTGTTTGGGTGATCGTGGGCATACCAAGTCAGACCATTTCATTCAAGTATTGACTACATATTCCTCGGAGAGATTGACTGAGATTTATACCATGGAGATAGTCCCACTCCACGGTATCCCGGTATCTATCATTTCAGCCAGAGGTACATAGTCCACTTCACGATTCTGGAGAGCCGTTCAGCAGGAGTGAGGCACCAGGGTAGAGTTGAGTACAGTCTTTCACCCTTAGACGGACAGGCAGTCCGAGCGCACGATTTAGATTCTTGAGGATATGTTCCGTGCCTGTGTGATGGATTTTGGAGGGTCATGGGACCAATACTTGTCACTTGCAGAGTTCTCTTATAATAACAGCTACCAGTCCAGCATTCAGATGGTGGTGTATAACAAGGTGAGGATAATTCAGGAGAGACTTCGCACAGCTCAGTCCAGGCATAAGAGTTATGCGGACCGAAAGGTTCGTGATTTGGCATTTATGACTGGTGATTGGGTTTTGCTTCGGGTATCGCCTATGAAGGGCGTCATGAGGTTCGGGAAGAAGGGTAAGCTGAGTCCTAGATTCATTGGTCCTTTTGAGATATTGCGGCATGTTGGGGAGGTTGCTTTTGAGCTTGCCTTGCCTCCTAGCCTAGCAGGAGTTCATCCGGTATTCCACATCTTTATGCTCCGAAAGTATCACGATTACCCAACCTATGTTTTGGATTTCAGTTTAGTCCAGTTGGACGAGGACTTATCATACATTGAGGAGCCAGTAGCTATATTGGATAGACATGTCATAAAGCTCAGGTCGAAGAATATTGCATTGGTAAAGGTTCAGTAGAGGGGTCAGCCGGTCGAGGAGGCGACTTGGGAGACCGAGCAGGATATGCGCATTCAGTACCCTCATCTTTTCACAGCTTCAGGTATGTCCCTATTCTCGTTCGAGACGAACGGCTTTCTTAAGAGGGGGAGAATGTAACGACCCGGTCTGTCGTTTTGAGAGTTAGCGCCTCGATCCCCTAATAACAACTTTCCTCATGTTTGTATCTGCTTATGGGATTTGTCGAAATGATTAGTTGCGAATTCTGGAGAGTTTTTGGACACACATCCCCTATATATGAATTTAAGATTTAGGAATCGGACCGTTGTTGGACCTATGTGAAGACAGATCCGGAATGGAATTCCGTCGACTCCGTTAGCTCCGTTGAGTGATTCGGGGTTAGGAGTGTGTCCAGAATGTGTTTTCAAGGTCGGTAGTAGATTTAGGCTTGAATTGGCGAAGGTTAGAATTTCAACAATTTCGGCCGATAGGTGAAATTTTAATATTGGGCTCGGAATGGAATTCCAAAAGTGGTTGTAGGTCCGTTGATTCATTTGTGACCTGTGTGTAAAATTTGAGTTCATTCGGACTAGTTTTGACGTTTTTCGGCATCGGTTGTGGATTTTGGAAATTTCATAAGTCCTTAGGCTTGAATCCATGCATAATTGGTGATTTTGGTGTTATGTGATGTGTTTTGAAGACTCGAATAAGTTTGGATGAGGTATTAGGACTGGTTGGTCATTTTGGTTGGGGTCCCGGGGGCCTCAGGGATGTTTCGGATGCTCAACGGGAAGGTTTTGGACTTAAAAACCAGCTGAAGCACTGTTGGTTCTGGTGTCTCGCACCTGCAGAAGTGGAGCCGCATGTACGGCGATTGATGCGCAGGTGAGGTTTTGGGCCTAGGCGTCTGGGCTTGCAGGTGCGGTAAGGAATCCGCAGGTGTGGAGTCGCAGATGCGCCTCATAGACCGCAGGTGCGACCCCTAGCCCTTTAATGAGTTTCCGCACCTGTGATGTCTTTTCCGCATGTGCGGTCCAATGAGGCCGCAGGTGCGGGGTCGCTGGGAAGATTACATCCAAATTCGAGGGTTTGAAATTCATATTTTCTAAAATGATTTGGAGCTCGGGATTACGCGATTTTAGTGGGTTTTGAAGAGAAGACTCATAGGTAACGATTACTAATCCTTTTTCACTTGTATATCATTAATCTATAGCAATTTCTTTAATCTAATCAAGGAATTTGGGGGGAAATTTTGAATAATGGGAGAAAAGTTCCCCAAGTAGAAATTCAAGAATTTAATGGGATTTGATGTCGGATTTCGATGATTCTTGTTCGAGTGTGTTCATGAGTGAATGTGTGTTCTAAATTTGTAACTTTCACCCGATTCCGAGACGTGGGCCCGGGGGACTTTTTGGACAATTTTCCTAATTTCACGTATTAGCTTTGAACTAGTTAGCTAGATTGATTTCTTAAAGTGATATTTACATTATGAAATTGAATTGAATAGATTTGGGTCATTCGGAGTCGGGTACTCGTGGCAAGAACGTGGTTTCGAGTTGAGTAGAGCAGTCGAGGTAAGTGGCTTGCCTAACTCTGTGTTGGGGATTTCCCCTTAGGTTGTTTTGATATTGATTGTTGTGTGGGCGTCGTGTACGTGAGGTTACGAGTACGTACACGGACCATTATTGCAAAAATTCCATTTTTCTCCGAAAATTATAATTTGTTTTTTCTCCTATTACCTTGCTTTACTGTGGTAAATTGTTCAACCTAGATTAGGAAAGCATGCTTACCTATTTAACATAAGATTTCCTATCTGACACTCTATGCGTCATGTTAGTTAGCTTATTGCTTTCCCTACCTACTATTTGATGAACCGTTTCAATTGATGCCTTATATGTCATTCGTTACGCATTGCATACTTAAATTGGGACTACGTACGCATTTCGGGAGATCCCCATGTACTGCATATTTAAATTTGGACTACGGATGTATTCCGGGAGATCCCCATGTATCGCATATTTAAATTGGGACTACAGACGTATTTCGGGAGATCCCCTTGTACTACATATTTAAATTGGGACTACGGACGTATTTCGGGAGATCCCCCTGTACTGCATCTTTATATTTGGGACTACGGGACGGTATCCCGGGAGTTTTCACTGTGTGATACGTTGTGCTGAGCCTAGGGCTCCCTGTTGCTGTTTTACTTCAGACTATTCATTTTTACTGCTTACCTTAGAATTTATTTTCCTTCTGCACTATTTTTAAATTGTTTTACTTATAAATCTAGTAGAGCCTTAACCTTACCTCGTCATTACTTGACTAGGGTTAGGCTTGGCACTTACTGGGTACCAATTGTGGTGTACTCATGCCCTTTCCTTCACATGTTTTTTGTGTGTAGATCTAGGTACCAGTACTCAGTTCCGTGGCTAGGGGTCGTTGTAGCTGCTTCGAGGAGACCGCAAGGTAATTCTGCCGCGTCCGCAGAACCCTCCGAGTCACCTTCCATTCCCGTTTAGATAGAGACATATTATGTACTTCCTTTTCGTTGTATAGAGCTATTATGGTATAGAGCTTGTGGCTTAAAAGTGACATTCCGGATTTTGGGAATTTTGTTTGTACATGTCGAGTGGAGATATTTCAATTGGTAGATTTATTTTATTTCGTCTTTATTTTATTGTTTTTATTTAATATCTTCCGCAAATTTAGGCTTACCTAGTCGTAGAGACTAGGTGCCGTCACGATACCTTTCGGAGGGTGAAATCGGGTCGTGACATACGCGTCTTAACGAATTTGATATATTTTAATTGTTTGTGATTGTTGAGTTATTCATGGTATTGAGATATGAGACTCGAGACTTATTCTAGGCTCTCTGGTAGTTGACTTTCGGATCCGTTCCATGAATTTATTACTTTATTTCTATTCCTATTTTCCTAATATTATAAATCGTACATGTTATTTGTGAGTGACTTGCCATTGCCTCGACACTACTTCGTCGAGGTTAGGCTCAACACTTACAGGGTACATGGGGCCCATTGTACTCACACTACACTTCAACACTTCTTGTGCAGATACCGGAGCTGATCCTAGCGGCAGTTAGTGAGACTGCTCGGGTATAGCTACTCTTGGAGACTTGAGGTATAGTTGCACGACGTCCACATCCTTGAAGTTCCCTTTTCATTTAGTATTTACTATCATGCTACCAGAGGAGGAGTTCAGTCCATTAGAGGTGGAGGCTAGCAAGCTAGAGGTCACCCGAGTGGCGAAGGTTAGAGTGGTCGGCCCAGCCCCGTTGTTATATATTCCAAGCCAGACCTGAGGCAGATTTATCTGACGCCTTCATTACATGTATTATTTTGATTTTACATTGCGATGCCTCAATTTTATTTGATGAAATCTCTACTTATACAGATGTGTCATCCAGATTTAATGTATATATTGTTATGCCTCGTGATTTTTTGAGTGCTCATGTCTATGTGTCCACCCTTGTGGGAGATTCTATTGTAGTAGATCGCGTTTATTGCTTGTGTGTGGTCTCTATCGGGAGCTTTGATACTAGTGTAGGTCAGCTATTTCTTGATATAGTTGATTTTGATGTAATTTTGGGCATGGATTGGTTGTCACCTTATCACGCTATTTTGGACTATCACTCTAAGACGGTAACCTTAGCCATGCTAGGGTTGCCCCAATTAGAGTGGATGTGGACTCCTGGCCATTCTACTAACAGGGTTACATTTACGTGAAGACTCGGCGTATGTTCGAGAAGGGGTGTCTAGCATATTTGGCCTATATATGTGATCCTAGTGCGGAGGTTCCTTCCATCGATTCAGTACCAGTTGTGTGTGAGTTTACAGAGGTATTTTCTATAGATTTGTCAGGGAATCTACCCGACAGAGATATCGACTTTTTTATTGACTTAGCTACAGGCACTCAACCTATTTCCATTCAACTATACCATATGGACCCAACTAAGTTGAAGGAACTGAAGGAGAAGTTGCAGTATTTGCCTGATAAAGGATTCACTAAACCTGGTGTCTCCCCCTAGGGTGCACCAATGTTGTTCGTGAAGAATAAAGATGGTTTGATGAGGATGTGTATAGATTATCGGCAGTTGAACAAGGTCACTATCAAGAGTAAGTATCCCGTTGCTGAGGATTAATAAATTATTTGATCAACTACAGGGTGCCAAGTTGTTTTCAATGATTGGTCTGAGATATGGCTTCCATCAATTAAAGATTAGGGCATCGGATGTCCCTAACACAACTTTTCGGACTCGGTATGGTCATTATGAGTTCCTAGTGATTCGTTTGGATTGACAAATTCCCCAGCTGTTTATGAATTTGATGTACCGGGTATTCAAGCCCTAATTGGATTCTTTTGTGATCGTGGTCATTGATGATATTTTGGTCTACCCCCGTAGTCGAAAGGAGCAAGAGAAATATCTGCGGATCGTACTTCTGACTCTGAGAGACAGTCAGTTATATGCCAAGTTTTTCAAAGTGTCAGTTTTGGTTGGATTCAGTTACCTTTTTGGGGCATGTTATATCTTCGGATGGCACTAAAATAGATCCTAAGAAGATTGAGGCAGTTCAAAACTAACCCAAACTTACTTCAACTATAGAGATTCGGAGCTTCCTAGGTTTGGCGGGTTATTATTACTTCAATTATAGAGATTGGGTCATCTATCGCAACCTTATTGACTAGATTGACCCAGAAGGGTGCCCCATTCAGGTGGTTTGATGAGTGTGAGTT
Organism: Nicotiana undulata; assembly: GCA_005239495.1. NCBI lineage: Eukaryota > Viridiplantae > Streptophyta > Magnoliopsida > Solanales > Solanaceae > Nicotiana > Nicotiana undulata. The sequence goes on from ML285596.1 coordinate 55,022, forward strand.
GAACTTTCAGATGCTCAAGACTGCTTTGACTACAGCTTCAGTGTTGGTGGTGCCTACAAGTTTGGGGTCGTGCACTGTATATTGTGAATCATCACATATTGGGCTGGGCACAATATTGATATAGGCTGGTGGGTTGATTGACTACGCATCGCAGCAGCTGAAGGTTCATGAGAAAAACTACCCCGCTCATGATTTAAAGTTGGCGGCTATTGTTCATGCATTGAAGATTTAGAGGCATTACCTCTATGGAGTGTCATGTGAGGTATTCATAGATCATCGAAGTCTTTATCACTTGTTTAATAAAAAGGATCTAAACTTGAGGCAGTGGAGGTGGTTAGAGCTGCTAAAAGACTATAATATCACCATTGTGTATTATTTCGGGAAAGCATATGTGGTGGATGATGCCTTGAGCGGAAAGGCTAAGAGTATTGGTAGCCTTGCATATATTCCAGTTGGTGAGAGACAGCTAGCATTGGATGTTTACACTTTGTCCAATCAGCTCGTGAGGCTAGATGTTTCGGAGCCTAGTCGGGTTCTTGCTTTGTATGAGCGCATCATAGAGCGTCAATATGACGACCCCATTTTCTTGTTCTTAAGGACACAGTGTAGCATGATGAAGCCAAGGAGGTTTCTATTAGGGATGACGGGGGTGTTGTGGATGCAGGGTTGGATTCGTGTGCCATATGTGGATGGGTTGTGTGTGTTCATTCTTGAGGAGGCCACAATTTGCGGTATTCCATCCATCGAGGTGCTGCCAAGATGTATCAGGTTTTGAGGCAGCATTATTGGTGGAAAATAATGAAGAAATATATAGTAAAGTATGTGGCTCAGTGCTTGAATTTCCAACAGTTCAAACACGAACATCATAGGCCGAGCGGTTTGCTTCAGAGATTTGAGATTCCCGAGTGGAAGTGAGAGCGTATTACCATGGATTTCATTGTTGGGCTCCCATGGACTTTGAAGAAATTCGATGCAGTGTGGCTCATTGTGGATAGGTTAACCAAGTCGGAACATTTCATTCTAGTAGCGACCACTTATTCTTTAGAGCATCTGGCTCACATATATATACAGGAGATTGTTCGCCTTCATGGTGTTCCGGTGTATATTATCTCGGCACATAGTTCATATTGCATTTCTGGTGAGTTATGCAGTGTGAGCTAGGCACGCCGGTTTAGTTAAGTACAACATTTCACCCCCAAATAGATGGGCAGTCTGAGTGCACCGTTCAAATCTTGGAGAATATGATGCGGCTAATGTTATGCCTTTTGCGGGTTCAAGGAATCAGTTTCTTCCGCTCTCTGATTTCTCCTAAAACAACAGCTACAAATTAAGTATTCAGATGGTTCTTTATATGGGAGGCAATGTCGTTCTCCGGTTGGCTTATTTGATCCAGGAGAGGCTAGGTTGTTGGGTACTGATTTGGTGCGAGATGCCTTGGAGAAAGTCAAGTTGATTCAGGATCGGCTTCGTACATCCAGGTCTAGAAAGAAGAGTTACGTTGATCAGAGGGCTCACGATGTAGCATTCACAGAGGGAAAGAGGGTTTTGTTGCAGGTTTCACCCATGAAGGGTGTGATGAGGTTCAGGAAGAAGGGAAAGTTGATCCCTAGATATATTGGTTCTTTTGAGATCCTTGATAGAGTTGGTGAGGTGACCTACAAACTTGCATTTTCATGTAGCTTATCGACAGTTCACTCGGTGGTCTATGTTTTTATGCACCAGAAATATTATGGTGATCCGTCCCTTGTGTTAGATTTCAGATCAGTCCAATTGGAGAAGCATTTGACTTATGAGGAGGAGCAAGTGTCTATTATAGCCGACAAGTTTGGAAGTTGAGGTCTAAGAGTTATCGTTTTGTGTGAGTGTGGTGGAGAGGTCAGCCGATTGAGGAAGCTACGTGGGAGTCCGAGTCGGATGTTCGGAGTAGATACACATACCTTTTCACCAGTTCAGGTACTTTTCTATGCACGTTCGAGGATGAACGTTTCTTTTAAAGATGATGAATGTGACGACCAAATAGGTCGTTTTGAGTACTAGTCCTTATTTCTGTGTTCTGAAATCTCCATTAGCGTTATTTGATGTTTCTTGGTTTTGTGTACGTGGCCCGTTTCACTTTTTAAAAAGCATTAATGTAAAAACATGAGGAAAATATGATTTGTGGCTTTAAAAATAATTTGAGTTGACTACGATCAACATTTTTGTGAAAACGACCCTGGATTGGTATTTTGACGATTCTGGTAGGTCTGTATTGTGATTTTGGATTTGGGCGTATGCCCAGAATTGAAATTGGAGGTTCCCAGGTCGATTTGACTCTTTTTGCCGAAAACTAGTAATTTGAAAGTTTGAAAACTTTCTAGGTTTGACCGTACGTTGACTTCATGGCTATCAGGTTCAGATTTTGATTTTGGAACTTTATATAGGCCCGTTTTCCTATTTGAAACTTGTCTGCATAATTTGGTGCAATTCGAAGTTGGTTTGATATGAATCAGACTCTCAATTGTGATTCTAGTTATTCTTGAGTTTCCGTTTTATATTTCATTCATTTTGAGGTTCAATGTGTAGATTTAGATGTTATTTTGGTGTTTTGAACGCGCGAGCAGTTTATATAATGTTATTACACTTGTGTGCATGTTTGGTTTGGAGTCCGAGGGGCTCAGGTGAGTTTCGAACGCGTGTTAGATGTGTTTAGATGGTTTGAAGTCTGCTGGTATCTTTCTGAATCGGGTGTTTAATTGCAGATTTTGCATTTGCGAGGTCTGGATCGCATTTGTGAGCCTCACCTTTGCGGACAAAAGATCACATTTGCGAGCACCGTCTGGGATTGGGTAACTTCACATTTGCTAGGAAATAGTTTGCATTTGCGAATTGGCTAGGGCCGCTTTTGCGAGCATTTGGCCGCATTTGCGACTGGACGCATTTGCAATCATTTGTCGCATTTGTGACATATGGGCTTCTGATGCTCAGTTTGAATTTGCGACCTCTGCTTCGCATTTTCGATGCTCGCAATTGCGACATTTGCAGCTGGATAAAAGAGGTGAAAATCTGGACTTATCTCATTTTACGCCATTTCTCAACCCTAAACACTCTAGAGGCGATTTTCAAGAGACGTTTCTTCCCAAAATCATTGGTAAGAAACTCTAATCCACTTTCTTTTTCCCATTACTCTTCGTGAGATTTCAACTTCAATTTTAGGATTTCCATGATAGAATTAGGGATTTGGGCAGGAATTGAGGATTTTATAAAATTAGGATTAATGTCTCAAATTGAGATAGATTTCGAAACAAATCACATAACTGGGCTCGAGGGTGAATGGGTAATCGAATTTTGGTCCGAACCTCAGGTTTTAACCAAATGGGCCCGAGGTTAATTTTTGTTGACTTTTTCAAATATGATCAAAATTGAACCTCTTTTATTAATGGGTAGTTTCTAAACCTTATTTTGTTTGATCGATAATTTGCTAGACTTGTTGGTTTGGTGGCTTGTTTAAAAGGCAAAATTGTGGTAAACAACATATATGCAATTAAGTATATATTATATGGGAACCTTGACTTGAGGGAAATAGGACTTATTGAATTAATTATTATATGAACTATGTGGGGAAACAACGTATATGCAAGGTGACGACTGTATATACGCCGCCACGGGATTTAACATGCTGGAATTAATTATGTATTTCCATTTTTTTTGGTTATTTCATGATATTACTCGTTATATGCTTTAACTGTTACATGTTCTTACTTGACTTCTATGCTATATTTGTTACTTGTCATTCAAATGTTACCTTGCCTTTTTTGTTCGTTCCTCACGTGATTATTTTTGCTTATTTGCTACCTTTTTCTACTTTCCTTAATTGCATATCTTAAAATTTGTCACATGTTTTACATGTTTCTATTGTTTTTATATTATTTTTTGCACTTTATAATGTTGTTTCACGTGCGTGAGTAGTTTAGCTGTTATGTACCAAAGAACTGGTAATGTTTGGGATTTCGAGATTTTAGAGATTCTCCGATTATTCTGTGGTTCTTTACTATCTTGTACATTCACCTTCTTGATATAGATATTTTATAAATATTTTTGTTGAATTTCTTTTGTTAATGATTGAAATTGTATGGGGAGCGGGTTGCATGCCGCAACGGAATTTAAAAGGTATTGAAATGAAATAAAGGAATAAGGACAGAATATGAAATGAACAAATGATGATATGGTGAGAACGAATTGCGCGTCACAACGGATTTGATATGTTGTTATTTTTTGTGATTGTTGAGTTATTCTTGGTATTGAGATATGAGACTTGAGACTTTGTTATTCTGGGCTCTCTGGTGGTTGACTTTCAGATCCGTTCTATGAGTTTATTGCCTTATTTGTATTCCTGTTTTTATATTATTATTATTATTATTATTATTATTATTATTATTATTATTTCGTACAGGTTATTTGTGAGTGACTTGTCATAGTCTCATCACTACTTCATCGAGGTTAGGCTCTGCACTTACATGTTACATGCAGTCACTTGTACTTATACTACAGTTCTGCACTTCTAGTGCAGATACTAGAGCTGATCTCAGCGGCGGGTAGTGAGACTGCTCGGGTATAGCTACTTTTGGAGACTTGAGGTATAGATGTATGGTGTCTGCAGCCCTGAAGTACCCTTTTCATTCGGTATTTAATATTTAATTAGCTTCAAACAATTATATTTTGTTCAGACTTTATCTGTAGTACTCTAGACGCTCATGTATTCGTAACTCCAGTTTCTGGGATATGCTTAGACTTCGTCGTTTGGTATTTTATTAACCTATTTCAGATTATTACAGCTTGTCATTATTAATGTTTTGGTCTTAAATTGATAAAAATGGTTAAGTGATTTAGCTAATGTTGCCTACAAGTGAAAAGTTAGGCTCCATCATGATCCTGAGGGTTTTCGGGTCGTGACAAGGACAAGCCTACAGGTGGTGGCAGACTTATGAGTTAGGCAGGCCAGCTGGTGCAGTGCCACTTACATTGCCTGACTTTGCAATTCTCTTCTTAGAGAAGTTTGTCCCACAGACTCGTAGAGAGAGGAGCTGCATAGGGAGTTTGAGCAGCTACGCCATGGAGATATAATTGTGACCCAATATGATATTAGATTCGTGAATTTGGCTCATTACCACTATGGCACAATTTGACAATGAAAATTGTGTTTTTATTGATGATTTTCTTAGTTAGTCTAAACCACTTTTAGGTTGTTTCTCAAATAGTGAATACATTTGCAGTGGCATGATAGAAATTGAATGCATGTATATGATGTAACGACATATTAAAGAATATGTGATTTAATTTGATAAAAGAGGAAAGAGTCAGTTTAGCGATCGAATACACTTCATTCAACCAGTATATCCGACTTTCCATATTGTTTTCTCAAGTTGCTACACAGTGTATGTATGTTTCTAGACCACCTCCAATTATATAATTCTAGCACCTACAAGTAGTGCTACCATAAGAAATACACATCACTTCAAGATTATTGGTTCTTGCCATAAGCAATACGCATCACTTCAAGGTTGTTGGTTCTTAAGAAAAGAAACTAAAGGAAATAATAGAGGAAGATTACAAAAAACTAAAAGGAGAACACTAGAATAGATGTGAAAGTAACTCTAAAGAACTGAAGCTGAATATTCTATTTTATTTCACTTCAATATGGACTACAATTTACAAGAGAACTACTAACTTCAAAGGCCTAAAAATCAGTACAAAATCTGCTGAAACTAGCAAACTCGTAGAGATTCGTTCACTCCTAGAGACTATTTCAAAAAAATTATTTTCAAATTCAAACTAATTACTTCAGTAAATAAACTCTAATCTAAAGATGTAAAATACTTTTATGGAAAATACTAAAGATGTAAAATACTTTAACGGAGAGAAGCTTCTAAAGTATATTTCAAACACTCCTCCTTGCTTTGAAAGGTACAAATTTGGAATTTATGTCTTGAAAACCTTTAACTGGAAGAGATTATGTACGCAAATTTCCCAACTAATTATCGTTGGACTTGGAGTAAATTGAGTTCATTTTTTCATTTTGTTGCACCTCATGATTGTGAATGAAATATGCTGGCTCTTTTTTCATCTTCATTTGATTCTTGCCTTGAGGCTTGCCAACTTTCTTCCAAATTTCACCTTGCCTTGGGGCTTGTCAATTTTCTTCCAGATTATATTTTTCTGAAATATTGACAACTTCTTCCTTGCATCATTTTTCTTTTGGAATGTTGACAACTTCTTCTTGTTTAGCAGGTTCACATATGTCCTTAATTGGAGGATTCCCTGCACTTTGTAGATTCTTTTGACTCCATTTTTCATCTTCTATTGGTTCAAATGAGAAATTTTTACCTCTTATTTTAACTCTTAAAATCTCAAGTCCAGTTACATCATAATTGAAATAATATTTTTCTTCAGAGGATACTTTTAATCCTTTTTGCATTAGATTTCTAACACTCAACAAATATTGATCAATATCAGGAACATAAAGAATATCTGAAATTTTTCTTAGTACTTGAATTTGTTGCGATTGCAACAGTTTCTTTTTCTTTTGCAAGAATATAGTCACCATTCCCAATTCCGACTTTCTTGTTTTCCATAGACATGAACTCTTTGAAAAGGTTTCTGTCATATGTCCTATGTCTTGTACAACTACTATGAATCACCCAAAAATCAGACTTTTTGGTTGAAAGACAAGTTACTACAAACAAGTGATCTTTTTCATCATTGGTGATTTGGGCATATGCTTCATGCTTGAGATTTGACTTTGAAAATTACAACTTCATGAACAAGTTGGTTGCAAATTTTGCATTTTTCATGTGGTCTCTTCCAACATTTGAATGGTGGATAGTCTTTTATGTTACAGTGCTGACAAGGTGGGAATTTTTATTTTAATTATTACCCTTGAATTGAGTCTTGTGGTTGATTGCCGAGGCTCCTTCAATCATACAATCTTGCCTCCTAAGTCTCTGTTGCTCTAGTGCTGAATTCAGCCAAGGTAATCTTGGATAGATCCGTTGTGTTTTTCAAGGTAGTTATGGATACTTCATATCTTTCAGGTACCGTGACAAGAATCTTTGCAAAGATTCTTGAATAATAAAATTTAGTACCATGCAATCTTATTTGGTTAACAATGCCAACAATCAATTTGAATATTCTATGACGTTCTCAAATTCTTTCATTTTCTACAATTCGAATTTCCTTATTAAATTTAATACATTCATGCCTAGTATTCTTTTTTCTCCTATATATTCTTCATTCAGACAATCCCAAATTTTTTTGCTGATTTGAGAGCCATAGCTCTTGTAAAAATTATTGCAGACACACCACCAAACAAAGTTACTTTCATCTTTGATTTTCTGATTTTCTTTTCCTTGTGACTCTTGATCTGGGACACGTTGGGATTGTTAGCAACAAAAGAACATCATAATCATCTTCCATGGTCTCCCAAATATCTAAGGCTCCAAGTAAGTATCCATTCTCACCACCCACAATTGGTAATTTTTACCATGAAAGACCGGAGAAGTCAATTGGTAAAAACTCGTTTTAATCTCCATCTTACTCAGGAAAATATTTTACTCAGGTCCCTTAAGAAGATGGCTTTGATACTAATTTTTGCTTCTTAAGAAAAGAAACTAAGTAAAATAACAGGGAAAGATTACATGAAAATAAAAAGAGTATACTGGCAGAAGATCATGACGTTGGTGACAGATGGAAAGATCATCATTGACGCTAATGACATGGCCGAAGAGAACCATGCTAGTGCTAAAATCGATCATAAGAAGGGATCAACGTAATAGTCTTCTCCAAGGTTCTCTAACAAGCAAGGAGAGATCCACGAGACGTTCTTCCTCAAGATCAATCTGAAGTGCTGATGGAGGTTTATTGAAGATTCAACACATCTCAAAGGAACTCGTTTCGTTCGAGAAATACACTACATTGCCCCTTTAATTGAAGAAAACAAGAAGGAGTGATCAAGAGAAGTTATCCCTCGTGATCAATCTGAACTCTAAATAACTGAAGCTGAAAATTTTATTTTATTTCACTAAAATTTGGATTATAATTTATAAGATAAATACTAACTGGCGAAATGTTATTCGAAGGTCCGTGTTAGAATTACGCTTGAATTGACGAAATTGATTTTTTGGCGATTTCTGGTCAGCGGTGGAAAATTAGCTATCGGGGTCAAAATGAAATTCCGGAAGTTGAAATAGGTTCATAGTGTCATTTGTGATGCGTGTGCAAAATTTCAGGTCATTCGGACGTGGTTTGGATGGTTTCGGCATCGTTGGCGAATTTCGGAAGTTTAGAAATTCTTAGGCTTGACTTCGGGGTTAATTTGGTATTTTGATGTTTTTTGGTGATTCGAAGGCTCGACTAAGTTTGAATAACATTTTGAGATGTGTTGGCATGTTTGTTCGAGGTCCCGAGGGCCTCGGGTGTGTTTCGAATGCTCAACGGGCCATTTCTGGACTTGAAAAGTTGGCAGATTTTGCTAGTGTTTTTTTTTCTTCTGGTTTTCTTCTACGCAATCGCAGGAATATGATCGCGATCGTGTAGTTCTACGGAGTTGTGCATCGCGAACACGTGGCCAGTGTCGCGTTCGCGTAGGGTATTCGAGCTGTTGAGAGTGGAGGCAATTGCTCTACGCGATCACGTGAGGTAGGTTTTGATCGCGTAGTGTCGTGTTGTCTGAGATCTCAAATAGCTTCACCAGACGTATTAAAACTTGGAAGTACGGATTGTTTTATTTTTTGAGATGTTCGGGGTTGGTCTGGAAGATTTATTCTCAATTTGGAGGCTTTAAGCAGGAAGTGTTGACCAAAATCTGATTATGGAACTTCAGAATCACAATTTGATAGCTTCAATGGGTTAGTGTGGTAATTTTGCACTTGGGTGTATGTTCAGATTTGGATTTGGAGGTTCCTAGAAGGTTTTGGCTCTATTTGTCAAAAGTTAGCACTTTGAAGAATTAGAGAATTCTTAAGTTTGACCGGAAGTTGACTATGGTGTTATCAAACTAAGAATGTGATTTAGACACTTTGGATGGGTTCATATAGTTGATTTGAACTTGTGTGAAAAGTTTGATTGTAATCTAGAATGTCTGGATGTGATTTAGAGGTGTTAGGCGAAATTGGAATGTTTGGAGGTTAAAGAGATGGATTTTGATATTCGATTATTGATTTTTTAATGTTTTTGATGTTTCGGGATTTGGAATAAGTTTGAATAAGATATATGGACTTGTTAGGACAGTTGGACAGGTCCCGAGGGGCTAGGGTGAGTCTTAGACCACCCGGAGCATGTTTTTGATGGGTAATTTCTGCTGGTGTCTAGTCTTCTTCACGTTCGCGAAGGGAGTCCTGCATCCGGGATTTAAGATTTGGGTTGGGGATTGTTTATTCTTCGTGTTTGCGTTGGGTGAGATGCGTTCGTGAAGGCTTGTGATTGTGGTGATTCGCGTTAGTGTTAAAAGAATTGCGTTCCTGATGGAGGAGCTGAGGCAGAGAGATTAGCTTTCACCTTCGCGAAAGCAGTGCTGCGTCTATGACGGGGGTTGGGCGGTAGGCTTTGCATTCGCGGGAACTATGTCGCATTCGCAAAGGAGTATTTTGGGATATGAGCATTTTGTGCTTCGCAAACTTGAGGTTTGGGCCGTGTTCGCGAAGAGTACTCCTGGGCAGACTTTATAAGTTGCGTATTTTGGGATTTTAGCCCATTCTTTTATATTTTGAACCGTATACTTAGAGAGGACAATATTTCCAGGAGATTTTCATACAAGACAAAAGGCAAGTAATTATTACTCATTTGCGATTATATTTCAAAAATATACATGGATTTTTAACCCCTTAAATATGAAATTATAAAGTAGAATTTTAAAGTTTTGCCTACAACTTAAGAAAATGTATTGTGGAGATTTGAGTACCGATTCGAATTTGGATTTGGAATTTAATTTGGACTCGACGGTATTATGGGACATTGAAATTTGGCATTAGTTTTGGATTTTAGGCATGCAGGTCCGGTTGACTTTCGTTGACTTTTTGAAAACTGTTCAAAGATTCATGCTTTATTGATTGGACTGCTTGTTATAGTATTGTTTAACTTTCTTGGTTGATGTTTGGCTAGATTTGAGCTGGTTAGAGGTGATTATAAAGGGAAGAGCAGTTTTGAAGCTTTAAACTAGCATGTGTGAGGTAAGTGTCTTGCCTAGCATTGGTTGAGAGAATTTTTCCTAATAAACTATATTGTTTGCTACATGCAGGGACGGTGTATATGCGAGGTGGTGAATGTGTATACATGTGCTATGGTTATTTATGCTCGGAGTAGATTGTAGATTATATTATGCCTTGTTTGATTGTGTATTCTACTTGCTTTAGTGGCTTACTCGATTGAATGACTACGTGAATACAATAAACCATGCTAGAGATAATATTTAGGTTAATGATACCTTATTTTTGACGTGATGAGCCATTCTTATGATTGATCGTATACTGACTTTAGCCATAGTCACACATTATATTATGAACACACATTTGGACATGATATTCTTGTGATATGCCTTAAAAAAGTTAGAGGAATAATTTATACTTGGCAAGGATCAAGGTGCTTCTAGAAAAAAGTTACTTTTTCACCTTCTAAAAAATAATTTTCCCACTACACAAAAGTATTTGTTTTTCTAGAAACCTTAACCAAATACATCAAGTCTCTATATTAAATAATTTCTTAAAAAAATTATATATATAATTTGGCTATTAGATATGGACCAAAAGTTAATAAAAGAACTTTATAAGGGTAAAGAGAAGATTGAAGAAACTTGTAGGGCGAAAAACACAATAAAAACTACTAATCTTTTTTGAGATGCGACGGGGAGGGGAACCAATAGGGTTCATTACTTGGTTCTAGTTGTTAGGGCACGCACACACTGTTTGTAATTCCAACTCCAACAAGTCAATATTAACTGCAACAAGAGAAGATGGAGGAGTTGAAGAAGAGGAAGCTTGATGAAATGGCCAATAATGGTCAAACTGATTCAAATTCAGTAGATGAATTGCGGTCTTTGCTTGATCCTCTTGCCAAACCCCAGCTTGTTGATCTTCTCGCTAAACTGTATGTATTTTTCTCCATTTTCTTCTTCTTTTTCTTTGAATTTTTACAAGCTAAGTGTTGGGGATGTTTATTGTGGATGAAGAGTTCCGCAGTAAATGCTAAAAGTTGGTTCCTTTTTCCAATTCTGAAAATTCCTTTAGTTGCTTTTATTATAAAGTGTGTGTAATATATAGAGGCATTTTTTTTCCGACCCGATTTAGGGGCAGTATTTGATTAGGCACGGAGTTAAAATTAAAGACTTTCGAAATTTGTACCCTAAAATAAATCATACACTGTTGTGTGACTATAAATCATCTAATTGTGTGGCTATAAATGATTCTTTCCGGGACAAACTTAAAGAGAGTATAATTTAGCTGTTACACTTCGGCTGTCTGAGAAGAACTTCCTTTTGTTAAATGAGAAGAAGTTGGAGCTGAAAATAAGCTTTTGATTCTTATAGGTAAGATAAACATGTCCTCAGTTGCTGGTCTGAATGTAATTATTGAAGGAAACTTGGTGGACCATTGATGGAGAATATGGTTTAATAATTTCTCAAGTTATATAGTCCCTCCGTTCCAATTTATGTAAATCTGTTTGATTGAGCACGGAGTTTAAGAAAAAAATAAAAACTTTTCGAATTCGTGGTCCTAAACAAGTCAAAAAGGGGTCCAGAGTATTTGTGTGGTTATAAAAGCTTCTCATTAAGGGTAGAATTGGAAGTTTAAGCTACTGTGTTTTCAAATTTAGAAAGGGGTCATTCTTTTTGGAACAGACCAAAAAAGAAATAGGTTCACATAAACTGGAACAGAGGGAGTAACTGGGTTAAAGCCGTTTAATGAAAGTAGAGAGGGGCCGGGCTTCTTCAAAGTTTAAGTTATTGGTTGAATGCGTCGAATGAGGAAATATCCGTGTTACCAGGATTCAAAGGCTTTAGTGCTAATAGTAACACGACGGTGACCTGTCATTGAAAATTGAAAATTTCATCACATGCGTAAGTATAAGTATATGTCATGTACACTATCTCGTGATTATTGTTTTGCCTTTTTATTGAGTTTATAACTGATTTTTTTTTAAAAGTTTTGGCTTTAGCACTCAATCTAGACTAGCAGAAATTCTTCACATCGAACATTGAAAGCGGGAAGTGGAACAATATTAAAAATATAATTACAATCTTATTTTTCCTATTCTGAGCGTATTTTAGCGTAGGGTTTAGTGCAGTTTGGTCTTTCATGTTAGCACTAGTCTTACGGTTCAGTTTGAGTATATCCTGATCTCTGTTGATGGTGCGCGTAAGGTTATATGCTCGTGCTAAGGGGACATTTTTACGTTCCTCGTAATTGCGTGGTGTGTGAATTGACATTGTGCATGTGTGCTTGTTTGCATGTTATGGCGTGAAGAGGGTCACAATACCCTTCTATTGCAGAAGAAATTAAAAGTGTTGCAAGCGCAGAACAATCAAATAATAAAGATAGTGTTGCAAGCGCAGATCCAGCTCTTCGAAAGCTTTTTGTCCGTGGTTTAGCCTGGAATACTACGTCAGAAACTTTGTGTGCTGTGAGTGCATTACTGTTTGGTGCTTGTGACTTTGTGTTCTCTTGGTGATTGTGCAAATGATGATATGAGTCTGTAAAAGGATTCATGTCACCTTCTTTTATCTTCTATTGAATCTATTTGATGTGAGCTCTCTCAAACCGTCAGCAAATGTATGCATGTTTCAAATAACATCATTGAGGATGATTGTCCGCAGGCGTTTACGGAGCATGGTGAAATTGAAGAGGGTGCTGTGATTACTGACAAAGTAACTGGGGTATCGCGTGGCTATGGTTTCATTACTTATAAAGACGTGGAATCTGCTCAGATGGCCCTTAAAGCACCAAGCAAAATGATAGATGTAAACACTAGATTCTTTAATTATGTTGTCTTGATATTTGAACTTTGTTAGAAATTTATATGTTGTTTTATTCTGTCAATTTATAGATGTAAACACTAGATTCTTTAATTATGTTGTCTTGATATTTGAAATATTTGAACTTTGATAGATGTAAACACTAGATTCTTTTCTTGTTTTACTTCCCTGTGCCGAGGGTCGATTGGCCTCTCTGCCCTATCGGGTAGGGGTAAGGTCTGCCTACGTATTACCCTCCCCAGACCCCACTTTGTGGGACTTTACTGGGTAGTTGTTATTGTTGTTGTATTCGGTCAATTGCTAATAATGATAATAATAATAATCAAAAGAATTGCTTTATCTGATATTTCTATCTCTTTTCAAGAAGTATTTGTAGGCCTACTGTAGTTAGATACTCTGCAATTTGTATCAAGTGAAAGAAGTTCTGAAGCATGCATTGAACTTAAGTTCTTGAAGTAAAACTTACCTATCAAAACTCAGGATATCTCGATATCTCACTTACCGTCTGGACCTTCTTGACTCAAGATTAATGAGATAGTAAAGTTTTCTTTGCTAAAATACCTGTGCAGGGTCGCATGGCTGTTTGTAACCTTGCTTGTGAAGGTTTAAGCAGTACCACCGTTACCGCTGACCAAGCCCAGAGGAAGCTCTATATTGGAGGTTTGTCGTCAGACACTACAAGTGAGATGTTGCTCAGCTTTTTTAGTAGGCATGGTGAAATAGAAGAGGGTTCAGTTGCATATAACAAGGACACGAAGACATCACGGTAGGAGATACATCTCTGTTTGCATTATAAATAATAAAACTGTTCCGTCACTTTGCATAGCTCTAACAAGTTTATAATTTTCATATGAAGTGGTTTTGGTTTTGTCACATACAAGACGGTTGAGGGTGCAAAGAAAGCTCTTAACGATCCACAAAGGATTCTTGGGGTAAGGAGACGGTCAGCTATTTCTCTACAGATGATTCTCATAACTTTTGTGCTACTCTGCACGCGGTATATAATGAGACATTTTCAATGCTGTGAATATTGTTGTCTCCTTGCTAATAGTAGTACTGGTGCTTGCTGAAGTATTGAACTAGGAAATCTTTGTTATTATAGAATGAAATTAATAATGATTGTTACGTGTTGTTGGTACGATGAAGATATCCAATTTATTTGTCGTCTAAAGAATTTTATGTTTATTTATTATGGTTGCAGGGCAGGAATCTTACTGTGAAGCTTGCTGATAATCACAAGGGTAAAACTACACAGTCCCAGGTACGAGCAACTATGGTGCCGATGTCCATGCCATTGGCACCTGGGTATCCACAAGCTCAGAAGATGCATCCCGGCCCAGCAGCACCTGCTGGTTACGGTTATCCACAAGCAATGACTGCTTACACAAATTCAACATACTCAAGTCAACCAGCTGCTTACACAAATTCAACATACTCGAGTCAACCAGCTGCAGCTCCTCCGTACTCGGCCCAGCCTCAATTTCCTTACCCCCAGTATCCTGTTAAGCAAGAACCTCAAACAACACCAGCATCTTTTGGGGGTTACCCATACTACATGGGAAAGCAATAAGTACCAGCACCTGAATCCTAGTAATATTGGCCTCAGTCTGTTGTCTAATTATATAGCTACTTTGTGCTAGTCGCTTCAAAGTACCACTGCCATGCGTTTGATGTTGTGTATTCTTTCGATACATTTTTTTAGCTTAGAAGAGAATATGTAGTAAATGACCTGAATGTAAGATTAGATGTTATTCATGGAAGTTGGTTAAACGGCTAGAAGTTTTTGACAATGTGCGTAAATGTGCAGCTCTCTTGCATCAACTATAAGCTAACATCCATAGTACATAGATAGAACACGAATACGAAAGAGGGTGTGGCCTAGTGGCCTCTGATCCGTTCCTTGGATAGTTCCTTGTAATATTGCTTTGGCTTTAGTTATGTTATTGTTGCATTGCCCATAGAAGTCAGAAAAAGCTCAAAGTACATCACCACTTGGCCCTGTATTCTTGTGAGGAGAGGATCCTTCAAAGTCCAATTATGCCAAGTAACACAAATTAGAAAGGAGTAAACTTAAGAGTCATTTTGTCAATGAACAAGTTATACTAGGATAATTATGTGACCATTATAATATGAGGATTAAGTAACAAAGAATTATTTAGTAAATATGCTTTTATTGGTACTAAATATGTGGAGTATAAGACTACAACAACAACTACCCAGAAAATTCCACAAAGTGGGGTCTAGGGAGACTAATGTGTACGCGGACCTTACCCTTACCCAGATAGGGCAGAGAGGCTATTTCTAATAGACCCTTGGCTCAGGAAAACGGAAATAAAAATAAGAAAAGACAATTCATTAGTAACTTCAACATAAAACAAGAAAGACAATTCATTATTAACTACATCATAAATCGTAGGAATAGTAACAGAAGCATAAAATCAAAAGATAAATGACATGCAATAACAATAGCAAGTATCTAAGGCCCGGGGCTAAGATAAACAGCAAGGATAGTGTGGAATCAACATAAACCGCAAGCCATCTAAGATCAACCTTATCCAATCCCGCCTCACCCCGGGAGTGAAGTAGGGGAAGTTCTACTACCCCCTAGCCTACAACCCTGATGCTTGACCTCCAGACCTTCCTATCAAGGGCCATGTCCTCGGAAATCTGCAGTCGAGCCATGTCCTGTCTGATCACCTCTCCCCAATACTTCTTAGGCCGCCCTCTACCTCTTCTCGTACCCACAGCCAGCTGCTCACACCTCCTCACCGGGGCATCAAGGCTTCTCCTCCGCACGTGCCCGAACCATCTGAGCCTCGCTTCCCGCATCTTATCATCCACAGGGTCACGCCCACCTTCTCCCGGATATCTTAATTCCTAATCCTGTCTATTTTAGTGTGCCCTCACATCCACCTCAGTATCCTCATCTCTGCTACTCCCATCCTCTAAATATGGGAATTCTTAACGAGCCAACACTCTGCCCATACAACATGGCTGGTCTAACCACGGCTCTATAAAACTTACCTTTGAGTATCGGTGACACTTTCTTGTCACACAAGACTCCATATGCGAGCCTCCATTTCATCCAGCCCGCCCCTATACGCTGAGTGACGTCCTCGTCGATCTCTCCGTCCCCCTGGATCACCGACCCAAAGTACTTGAAGCTATCTCTCTTGGGGATGACCTGTGATCCAAGCCTCACGTACCTGCCTATTTCCCCCGACTCAGCGCTAAACTTGCACTCCAGGTACTCAGTCTTAGACCTGCTCAATTTGAAACCCTTAGACTCGAGGGTTTGTCTCCAAACTTCCAGCTTCTCGTTAACACCGACCCTCGTCTGATCAATTAGAACTATGTCATCAGCAAATAACATACACTATGGCACATCCCCTTGAATATGATGTGTCAGTGTATCCATCACCAAGGCAAATAAGAATGGGCTAAGCGCAAAGCCTTGGTGTAGCCCCATAACAACCGGGAAATGCTCTGAGTCGCCTCTCACAGTCCTAACCTTCGTCTTAGCTCCATCATAAATGTCCTTGATCGCTCTTATGTAGGCTACCGACACACCCTTTGCCTCAAGACATCTCCAGAGCACCTCCCTAGGGACCTTGTCATACGCTTTCTCCAAGTCAATAAACACCATGTGCTGATCCTTCTTCTTATCCCTGTATTGTTCCACCAACCTCCTAATAAGGTGGATAGCATCCGTAGTGGAGCGACCCAGCATGAACCCAAATTGATTGTCGGATATAGACGTCGTCCAACGCACCCTCACCTCAACCACCCTCTCCCAGAGTTTCATGGGAGTATAAGACAAAATATATATTTGTTTTTAAGCTAGATAAACTTGGATAAATTTTTATTTTCATTTTGAACTTCACATCTTTAAAAAAAAATAGAATAGTGGAGAAGGGCAAACATATCATTTTATTATTTCATTTTGGGATTAATAATCTCAAGATATTTATTCGAGTATTGTATAAAAATAACTCTAATTATTTATATTGAGATAAAATAATCCCTACTTTGTCTCTGACATTATTATCCTTTATCCTTATAAGTTAATAACCAGACCACCCTCAACCTCAAGAGATAGTTTTGCCAATTGACAAAAAGGACCCGAATTTCTTTAAAAACTACCACATTACCTACCAGTCCTAAAACCCTTTTCCATTTTGGCACAGAAAACCCACTTCTTCCCCTGAAGTTCTGCTTTGACAACTCTTATGGCTTGAGCTCCTTGAATGGCTTTCACCTTGCTATAGAATCAGCATACGTCATTGTTTCAAAGCTCAAAAACCCTTTTCCCCTCAGAATCCAAAGCCAACATCCCACAAGTCTCAAGGTAAGGCATTTCTTGAATAAACATATTTCTTGTTCTGTGTCCATTGCTTTACTGCATAAAGCCCAGATACCATTCATTAGCCATGAACCAATTACAGAAACTGAGAAATCCATTAATTGTCAAATGGGTTTCTTTTAATTTTGTTTTTAACCATTCTAAATCATCAAAATCGATTCTTTGGTCAAGTGGGTCGTTCCACATTGCTGAAATGGTTAGGTTTTATGCAACTAAAAAATCTGCTAAATCTAAATTAGAAGAAGAATGTCATATACCTCGTGCAGTGAGGAAAGAAGCACAAGCTGCTTTGTTAGACTACTTGCATTCTACTAGAAGTTTGCAGTTTATGGATGCTGAACACATGAGTAAAAACTCACCCTTTTTCCTTTCCAAGTTGTTACAAAGAGTGGATAGTGATACTGATAATATTCGTCATGCTTTAACTCGGTTCTTGCGATACCATCCAATCAATGAATTTGAACCATTCTTTGAGAGCATTGGTCTGAGACCTTCGCAGTACTTGGCATTCCTTCCCAGAGATTTGATGTTCTTGAATGATGACCAGAGGTTGCTGGATAGCTATCATGTCTTGTGTAATTATGGTATTTCGCGAAATAAGATAGGAAGGATTTTTGTTGAAGCTCCAGAAGTTTTTAGATATGATCCTGGAGCTCTGGACTCGAAACTTCGTTCTTTTCATGGGGTTGGGCTAGATCAGTCTGCTGTAGTTAAGCTTGTTAGTGCAAGTCCTCATCTTTTGATTGGGAATGTACACAATGAATTTTTTGAAGTTGTTGAGAAATTGAAGGGAGCAGGAGTTGAATACAGTTGGATTGAGGAGCAGTTGAATGGAAATTCTTTCAATTGGAGCCAGTTAATCGAGCTCTTGTGTTTCTTGAACAGGTTGGGGTTTACTGATGAACAATTAGGAAAACTAATATGTCAAATTCCTGGTCTCCTGTTTGATTGTTCCGGACGTACTTCATTTTCGCTAATTGGATTCTTGTTGAAATTTGGTTTAAAGAAGCCCGAATTACTTGATGTATTTCTACAGTTCCCCCAAATTCCAATAACGAATTTTGTATTCAATATGCGGCAGTGCTACCAATTCTTGATTGAACTTGAGATGCCTGTCCTAGAGATAGGAAGTATTGTTCATTCTCACCCGACATTGCTAGGGTCGTGTGTTTTGAAGAAAGCTACCAGCCTGTTGACAATATTGAATACCGGGAAGAAGCGGCTTTGTAGTGTAATCAAGGAAAATCCAGAATTTTTGAGGAATTTGGTTCGTGGAGCCAAAGTTGAACGGTTACCAATAGCTGAGGAGGAACTAAGATCCAAAATGATGAAAACTAAGTTCCTTTTGGATTTGGGTTTTGCTGAGAACTCGAGCGAAATGGAGAAAGCTCTCAAAGTATTTCGAGGAAAAGGGGTGGAGCTCCAAGAGAGGTTTGATTGTTTGGTAAATGCTGGTTTGGATACAAAGCATGTTGCGTCAGTGCTGAAAATATATCCGCAAATACTCAACCAAAGGAAAGAGGTACTTGAGGCAAAGATTGATTTCCTTGTGAATAAATTGGGTTATCCGCTGTCTACTTTGGTTTCGTTTCCATCTTACCTCAACTACACAATTCCAAGAATCAGGCTTAGGCTATCTATGTATAATTGGCTCAGAGCTGAAGGAATAGTGGATGCAAAGTTGGCTTTGAGCACTATCATAGCTTCCTCAGAGAAACTATTCATGAAGGCATACGTAAACCCTCATCCTAAAGGCCTTCAAGTTTGGCAAGGTCTGAAAAAAGAGATATATACTGATTAAGTGACATATATCCTGAGTCGTTCCATCTGGCTACATTGGCAACGGATAGGCTGAAGCTTGAAGTCTTTTTGAAGTAGCAGTCTCCCGCTTAAGTTAAAATGAATACCATTTCTAAATGTGTTTAACTTTGAGTGAAACGGAACGGAGCAGGCAGCCAGGTAATTCATGTTACTGATCCACCATTCAACTAGATTAAGGCTTGTAGAATGTCCATGTTTGCGCGTGATATCGACTATTCTTGCTTTCACCTTTTCTGTCTTTTCCAATGACAATAGCTTCTAACTGACTGCTTTTACTTGCTGCCTAGAAAAAGGTTTTACTTGCTATTGCTGTACTGGTGACAAAATTTAATTTCTTTCTCTTCATTATGGATTTTCTTTATGAACTGTTCTACTCCTTAGCACTGACCTCTCACTTGTTTTATGATTGGTGAAGTAAATAAAAAGGACCATCTTACTTGTATTAGGCCTTCTTTTTTTATATGGTGACTCGAACCCACAACCTGTAAGCTTGGAGGTGGAGGGTACTTTCCTCTTGAGCTACCCTCTACAGATTGTAGGAAAAAAAATGTTTTCTTTTGCCAAGAGGAAGACTAAGTGGGCGTTTGGACATAATAATTGTAAAATTCCAAAAAAAAAAGGTGAAATTTTTTTCAAGTGAAAATGGTATTTGAAATTTAGAATTGTGTTTGGACATGAATATAATTTTGGGTTGTTTTTGAAGTTTTGTGAGTGAAAATTTTGAAAAATAACTTTTTGGAGTTTTTCAAATTTTCGAAAATTTCCAAAATGCATCTTCAAGTTCCAATTGGAAATTTTATGAACAAACGCTGATTTCGGAAAAAAGGGAAAAATTTCTTATGTCCAAACGGGCTCTAAATTCCAGTATTTTGGGCTGATTTTGGTGCGTAGCATTCACGGAAAACTCCCTATTTGTGATCAATAGCATGCTCAAAGTCATCTATTTTGCATTTTTGGTGTTTGACTTTTCAGAAATCATAGATGATAAATAAGTTTGTCTTTCTGCTTTTCTAAGTCAACCCCATAATTGATGGATCTGCTAACTAGATAACTGTAGAATTAACCAGAATTTGAGAGAATCGTTATCATTTAGAAAACAACCAAACTCTGGACTGGAAAAATACATCTACCAAAAACTTAGAATTCTTGGGTATTTACGAAGATAGTATATAGCAAAAGATCAAAACACAGTAAAAAGTCAATGATAAGAACAGTTAAGGAAATCATAAAGGGGATCTACATAGTATTTATCATATATATATAGAGAGAGAGACCATAGAACTTAGATCAGGGTGGCTGGAGTATGCTGCGGACATGAATGTACCTTTCTTCTCCCTCTTTCATTGAGTTACCCTTCTGTTTCTGTACATGGTGAAACTGCCGATATGCTCTTTAATCTCGCACGGTTTTCGTTTCAACCTCTTTCCACTGTTTTATTTTCTTTTCTCCCCATAAATGGTACCCTTATTTTGTCATTCTTGTATCTATCCATTCCATTTTGTATTTTGACAGTAAATATCATGCAGGTACATTGTAGATCAAGGTATTAAGCTATATGACATGCAGTGCGAAGTCACACAGCCAACTTTGCATGCACATTGAGCAATGCAGGAAGAGGTGAGCAAAAATCAAATAAAGAAAACTAACAGATCCCTGGCTAATACTACTTTAATCAATAAAAGGCTTTCTTTTTCATTTATATATCCTTTTTTCCACAAAGATAAAACCAAAACCTTCAACCATAACATGCCAATCCAATCTATAGCTGTATCCCCGGCAAAAGGAACATTACTTGCTATACTTTCATGTATTAGATATTTTCATGTCTGAATGTTGCTTTCAATCCGCAAGCAAAAATGCAGTCAGAAACATAAAAAAGACATTTTGTTGTTGCTAGCTTGTTTTTACAGTCACGTTGATGGTGTTTCATTCTTCTGCATAATTCATATATGTGTACTAATTACAACAACAACAACCGCCCAGTATAGTCCCACAAGTGACGTATGGGGATGGTAGGATGTACGCAGCCTTACCCCTACCCTGGGAGGGAAGAGAGACTGTTTCCGATAGATCCTCGGCTATATGTGTACCAAATAAAGGAAAAAAAGGAAAAAAGGGATTGTTCCATCGCACATATCTGCTGGAGGAAGTGTGAACGAAAAGTTTCATTCAGTCAGCGGAACTCTATCATTAAAGTCAACTGCATCAATTAGTCCTATTGAAGCATATAGTAGAGAAACTTCAATGACTTCTAGGTTGCATTAGTTTATCACAATTTCTTTTATAAACAGGAAAGTTCCCTGTTATTATCGCTACAGATTTTCTCCTGGGACCTTCAAGTAGTTGCATTGTTCTGTTTGGTCACAGTTTATACCGGGATAATCAGCTGGACTCTTTACCTAATATTGTATAACATTCGTATGTTTATATTCATGAATGAGTGGAATACACAAGCCTGTCTATTCATGTCAAAACACAAGTCTTCCACCGATTTTCTAAAATTTAAATTCTATGTTTACCTTAATTTTTCCTCGTTTTCCTATTTTCCTATTGATGTCACGGTTCATTGCCTGCAGCTGTTAACAGTTCGGCAATCTTTCTGGTTGATTGCAATAAGGAAAAGAAGGAAGAAAAAAAAGGAAGAAATCGGAGCCAGGAGGTGAACAACATCAAAGGTAATTTGATAGATGACCAAGTTATATTGTTCTGGTATAGTTTATTTTTTTCATGGAGCCTTACTGATTTGCCTTTGTACATTCCTGCAATGTCTTAAACAGTCCCAAAAGCAGCGCAGAATCACTTTAAAAAGTACACAACGAGGCAAGAAATCTTTAAGGTCTTGTGGAATCACAAGATTCTGCACAATTATCTATTTAACTTCAAGAAAACGAGCAAGCTCAATAAGGCTGAATGAGGGCTTCGACTCTTTCCTATGCATTCGAGCTATGACTTGGTTCTTCTGGTTCCTTTGTCCCAGCTTATTCAACTATGGAAAAACTACATTTTTATTTGTTTATAGAGGTATGATTCTCTCGTATGAGAAGCGCCATTCACGCAATATTCTCCTCGCTAAAAAGAGCGATCAAGAATTCTTATTCCTCATTCACTTTCAGTGGTCACCCTTCCTGGTATGAAACTAAGAGTTGTTTCTTCCAAATGCAGATTTCAGCTTCACCTGTATTAATGGTGGTTTCAATATTATTGTTGCAAACCGTATTTTCAGAGGGTGTATTTGGTACGTCAGAAAGTGATTTTCAGAAAATGTTTTTAGTGTATAGTTGGACAAGGTGGGTTGTTGTGATGCTAAGCGCCTTCCACTTCCAACCAAGAGGTTGTGAGTTCGAGTTACCCCAAGAGCGAGGTGGGGAGTTCTTGGAGGTAAGGATGCCGAGCGTTTATTGGAAACAACCTCTCTACCCTAGGGTTAGGGTAAGATCTGCGTACACACCACCCTCCCCAAACCCCACTTGTGAAATTATACTGGGTTGTTGTTTTTAGTGTATAGTTGGAGAGTGAAGAATATTTTTTAAAAGGACATTTATTAAAGAGTGATAATATTAGCAAACCCGGATGTGTTTGAGCAGTAAAGGTTGATACTCCCCCCGTCCCAGTAACCTATTTCCTTTTTGGTCCGTTTCAAAAAGAATGATCCCTTTTTAAATTTTAAAATAATTTAGCTTAAATTTATAATTCTACTCTTAATGAGAAGCTTTATAATCACACAAATACTTAGGGTCCCTTTTGACTTTTTTAGACTATAAATTTCAAATTTTTTTATTTTTTTCTTAATCTTCGTGTCTAATTAAACAGGTTTATGAATTGAAAGAGAGTTAGTAATAATGTCCCAACTCCCAAGAAACAGTGCATTGTTAAGGGCAAACTGCAAAGCGATTGCCTTGTTCTTATTGTGGTAATCAATGTTTGATGTGATAGAAATTTGGTAAAACTGGACAAGACAGCAGTGTTCTTTCGATCACGTGTGCTTTATATCCTTATCTTCATATTGACCTCTGAGATATTAGTAGCCTCTACTTTTCTGCACAGCAATACAATGTTCTTTGAAGAGATACGGACTTTTAATTCATTCGCATTTAGTTTTGCTTTCTGATAGAGTATTCAAATGTGAAAATATCAGATGATAGATTAATAGAATCAGTTGCAGATCTTTTTTTGCCCTTTTGGGTGAATAGGTTGGAGTTATTGTTTAGTCTACTAGTTGAACTAAGGGTATTCATGGTTCCGTGGTTCGGTTTTTCCCTTAAAAAAATCGAATCAAGTAAGCCGGTTCTTCAAATATTAAAACTAAACTAAACTAATTAAGTTGATATTTTATTGATTCGGTTTTTATTGGTTTTTTAGTTTTTTTGGTTATTTATCGGTATTTTCCTTAAATACGAGACATGCACTACCAAACACGTATTTCGGAGACTGCATTTTCAACATAACACTATCAAATCAATTGCTCTTTGAGAAATCTATCATTTACCAAGATATATTGAGGATAATTCAATCAAATAATGATGAATAATTTAAGTACTCAAAAAATTGATTATTTTTAACATGAAATAAATTCTTGTACTTAGCAAAAGAAAACTACCAACCAAACTAGAATGTAAAGGCAAAGAATTAGATTATTATAATAGCAAAACCAGACTAATATGTATCCTAATATTTTAGAAACTTTATATAAAATATACAAATATATTGGTGTAATAATAAATTTAAATAGTTACTTCTATAGTCGGTTTGGTTCAGTCTTTCGGGTTTTTATGAAGGCCCCTGATTGCAACCTTACTTTGCACTAGTTAAGTGAAGGATCTCAGTAAATATTTTTGGGCTTTTTTTCACTTTTAGCCAGCGCCAGAAACTATTTACATTCGGTAGCTGAAATTTTTTGTATAATTTTTATGTATAACGTACATAATATATGTATACGAAAAATATATATATATTTTCGGCTATTATTTTGAGAGCGACTATACCAATATTTTTCATTTACACTATTCACAAGCCTATCCTTCAAAATAATTTTAAAAATAAAACAAAAAGACCTAAAAAAGGCTAAGAAGCCGAAAGAAAACAACTTTTGGAACTTATCCATCTTTTTCAGCTCATCACTGACATCGGGTCTAACCTTAATGTGATGACCCGCCACGTCATCATGTCACATAGGCATCATTTAGCATATATTAACATCATGTGGAAGCTTACATACGAGGAAGGTTAGCATGTGTGAGAAGATTCTAGAGAAGTACGAATATTTTCTTTGGAAGACCCTAGATCCCTATGGATTTGCTAGGAAAGTCCTTGGAATCTTCTGGGCTTGTAAAGAATTCTAGAGAAAGCCCTTATTTTGTAAATATTAAGGACTTGTGTAGCAATTAACATTTACACACTAGCCCCTAGGAGACTAGTATATAAAGGGGCATTAATTTGTAATTCATCAAGCAAAAACAAATCAAGTCCCTACAATAAAAAGCTTCATTTGGCAAATTTCTCTTGTCTTTCTTATCTAATATTCGCTTAGCGATCTTGAGTATAGTATTTTAGGCTGACTTGGAATAGTAAGAACGTGAGCAAGTTGTCCAAAATCATGAGCAAGTCGTCAAGTGTCACACGTGTACTTAATTATAGACTAAGGACGTGATAACGTGGTATTAGAGCGAAGGTTGCAACTAAGAGAATGGCGAACGATGGAGAAATTAACGTTGCCAACACCCAAGCCAAAATCTTCCGGGGTGTTGGCAAGAAGGGCCGCAACTAAAAAAGGAATGCCACCAACAAGAGTCAGGAGGTTCCACTCGAGGTTGTGTCCAACGAAGGGCTTACATCCCAAGAATTAGGGGTGTACATGGACCGGGTTGGTTCGGTTTTTATCAAAACCAAACCAAACCAATTATATCGGTTTGGATTGGTTCGATTCGGGTTTTTCGGGTTTTCAGTTTTTTTCTTGTTACATGAATATTATTCCAATCTTACTTTGTTAAAGTTATAGATAAAGTTTTGATAAGTGAAAATATGTTTAGTAAATATTTAAAAAATTGACAAACATATGATCTATTAAAATATTCTAATGAGAGAATTTTTTAGTAATACATGACAGTTATTTTCTTAGTCGTCTAACAATAATTTTCGCTAATATACAGTTTTTAGATTAACACATGAGAGGATCCCAAATATTTCAATATTTTTTTAAAGAAAATTCAATATAAAGTCTTAAAATATATATAAAAATTATATATTTACATGTCGGTTTGGTTCAGGTTTTTTTACTTAATACCAAACCTAGTCGGATTTTTTAATCGGTTTGGTTTGGTTTTTCGGTTTGGTGCGGTTTTCCGGTTCGGTTTGAACACCCCTACCAAGAATCATCTGTCACTGAGGTGAGCGAGGATGATGTGGAGGTCCTGCCCGAGGACGTCTCGCTCGGTAAAGAGTGGGTGATGAAGATGAACGCGGGGGTGGACGCCGTGGAGATCTTTGGCCAACACTTGGGGAAGGTGGAAGGAACCCTTAGCGTTATTGAGAGGCACACTCTTGAAGAGATTGAGAGTATCTCAAATGACTTGGAGGGATGTACACAGACCGAGATGGAACTAAAGCAAATCATCATTGCTTTACAATGCAGACTCATGGAGGCTTTGAGTACTATCGCTGCTATGAAGACAAGATCGAGGTACCCAAACCCCTAACATTCAAAGGTGTTCGTGATGCACAAGAAGTGAAAACCTTCCTTTGGCACTTAGAGAACTACTTCAGGCACGACAAAGTGAGGAACTACGAGGCCATGATAAACACTGCAGTGTTGTACCTCTCAGAGACTGCCATGCTATGGTGGAGAAGGAAGATGACCGACGTGGATAAAGGTCTATGTACTATTAGCACGTGGGATTAGTTCAAAGTCGAGTTCAAGCGACAGTTCTTTCCAAAAAATGTCTTGTACAAGGCAAGGCACAAGCTGAGGGAGTTGAAGCAAACGGGGATCATATGCGACTATGTCAAGGATTTCACTACCCTAATGTTTCAAATCCCCAACCTGAACAATGATGACTTGTTGTTCCACTTCATGGACGAGTCGCGAAATTGGTCTAAGAAGGAGTTGCAACTCCGGCAAGTCCCGGATATAGACCAAGCCATAGTGGAGGGAATTTTTTTAATGTTTTTCAAGCATGACAAGCACGACAAAAGCAAAGGCAAAGAGTCAAAGGTTAAAAATGTCAAGGGTGGGGGAGACTGCGGCAAGGGCAAGGAGATACAACAACAATACCCCAAGACTCAAGATTCCAGAAAGTCGAGTGGTCGTTAGGGCTATGCCGATAAGAAGGCGCGAGTTGAGAAGAAGGTATGGTACATATGTGGGGGGATACATGGCTTCAGGAATTGTTCTTACCTAAAGAGACTCAGCGCCATGGTCTGTGAACGGAAGGAGCAGTCGCACGGAGAGAGTTCGGGAACCGCACAATGATCAGATTATGTGGTGCTGTCACGAAGCAAGCTATCCAACCTACTGAGAATGGAAATCAATACGTGGATCTCACCATCAATAACAAGCCCGCTCATGCAACGGTGAATACTGGAGCAATTCATAATTTCGTGACCGAGGCTGCCACAAGGAGACTAGAATTGAAGCTTGCTCCAACCAAATCTCGCGTCAAGACTGTGAATGCCGAGGTACAAAATGCTCGTGAGGTAGCTAATAGAGTTGGTGTCAAATTGGGAATTTGTAAAGGTATGCTAAACTTTACTGTAACTGCTATGGATATCTTTTACATCATACTAGGCAAGAGTTCTTTAGACGTTAACAGGACATATTTGATCTCGCCATCCTCTAGATCATTCCCTTTGATAGCACATGTGTAAGAGGTGACATGCTTGTTTGGGTCGGTCGTCCCATTGTATTTAGGAATCTTGGGCATGCGGAACTTCTTGGGATCCGCGCTCGGGGAGGAAGGGTTTTTGCACGAACTTTTTAGAATTCAGACCCTTCAATATTAGTGGTTCCCCCGGGATCTGATCAACCCTGGAGTTGTAAGTTTTTACCTTCTTGTCGTTTGCCTCGACCCTTTTTTCCCCACGACTTAACTCGTTTTGTCAATTCTTCGAGCATCTACATGATTGCAGGATCGGCCCCCGATTCTTTCTCATTTGATTTCCTCGAAATCGATTCGACCTTGTGAACAACTTTCTGGGACGGCTCGGGCTCGATCCTGCTCGGTGGGTGATTCTGGTTTTGGAGTTGGGCTATCGTTGCGTGTTCTACAACATTTCAAAGATTACCCGCAGGTTGATCCCTCCCTCTTCGCCGCCATGTGTGCTTTGAGCGGCTGATCGAACATCCCTATGAACACTACTCTCAGGATTGGCGGCCAATTTTGCGTTGATGGCTAACGTCGATTAGATCTACAGCCGGAACATCATCGAGGCCAACCGGAGGTAGGTCGTTCCTTGGTGTTATGTTATCATTTTCGTTGTGATGACCGAAATCATTGTCCACGTGTACGGGTGTTGACTGACATTTCGACATTTTGATCCAAGAATCAAAGATACTCCAAAGAACAAGTGTAAAATATTGTGTATTACGAAAGTTTGTACCAAATAATCATTATTATCCTTAGCCCCACGGTGGGCACCAAACAGTTTATCCTAAAAATCGGATAACAATTGAATTTATACGCGATTTTAAGGATACGTGATATAACTTGATACAAATTAAGAAAGCAAATTAATTTTGGAATTGATGATAAAAGAATAAATACAAACCACACAAATAGAACAGCCTTGGCCCTCGAGTTCGATCACCCTTGAGCCAAGAGATGCCTCAACTGATGTATGAACAGAATAACAAGATGATAAAAGCTAGAAATGACAATATATTGTTTTTTGTTGCGTATTGTGATGTGTGTTACAAATGCTCAGACCCATTTATATAGAAAGGGAGTCCTACTCTTGATACAATTCTATACAAGGTAAAAAAATCTCATGATTTGATAATTAATCGGCCTATCCTTGATACGTGCCGAGATTTCCGCCATGATCTATAACCGATCGCGGTATTTCGTTCTTCTATTATTCGGCTCGGCAAAGTTTCCTCGATCTCGTCTGATCTCGATTTTTTTCGGTCCCGGGGTCTCAAGCTTAATGATATAACTTCGCACCTCGGTTCGATATAATTCGAGGTCGAACTTTAACCTATCATATTCCAGTCTCGATTAGTAACACAAGAGGCGAACCCAATTTTGACCATATACATCTATAAAATGCGTTGAATTTGGAGAGAGAGAAAGAGTAAATTCTTCGAAAGAAAAAGGAAACAGTTTTGAAAGGAAATAGTCAATGAGAATTGCAGACTTGAAAGGGCCGGAGGGGGGGGGGGTAGGTTGAAATAGTACTTGAAGCAGTGAGTATCAATGTAAGAGTTTTGTTCTAAAAAATAATATTTTAAGGATAAAATAGTAAAAGAACTGGTCAAACTTAAAGTGCTTATAAGCTAAAAATTCTAAGTTGAGGGCGACCATCTTATGGCTTTTGGATTATTTTTGACTTATAAGCACTTTTAACTTTACCAAACGCATAGATAAGCCTAAAAGTGCTTATCAACTACTTTGACCAGCTTATAAGCTTAGACAAACAGCCTCTAACTCTAAAAAGGGAGTGCTTGTGAAATAAGTAGACAAAAATCAAATTTAATAAAAAAATATAATTATTAATTAAAAAAATGATTATACTATATATAAATAATTATAAAATTTATGCCTATAATTTATTAGTTTGGTTTGGTTATTTTTTTACTAGAACCAGAGTAAAATAAAATGTTATCGATTTTTAAAATTTAAAACTAAACCAAATCAAGAATTTTTTTAATTTTTAATCGATTTGGTTCATTTTTCTGTTTGGATCGATTTTCCGCCAGATGGTGAATACCCCTATTTGATCCCTACAAAAGCAAGAAACCCAATTGCGAATGCACATTTTCAGTGATAGACGATTTACTCTAAATAACCGTACACCCAATCGCTTAATGTCATGACCCGGAATTTCCACCTTTGGGACCGTGATGGCGCCTAACATTTCACTCGCTAGGCAAGCCAACGTTAGAGTAAATCTTAAGCCATTTTTAAACAATTCAAGTAATTAAAACCAATTAAACTGAAATAAAACTGGAATAAAGTGTGAAAAGTCATAACAACCAAATATATAAGTACAACGCCGGATCTGATGTCACAAGTGCACTAGCTACTAGAATAATACATATAAAGGTCTGATTAAAAGTAAAGATGTCTGAAGGAATATACACATCTAAGATAAACAAGAAGGGGACTTTAGGGGTTGTGAACGCCGGGCAGCTGTACCTCAAGTCTCCACTCAATAGAAGACCCGAGCAATCTACGGATCGTCGTTGGGACGGACACAAAAAATTTGCACAAGAAGTGCAGAGTGTAGTATGAGTACAACCGACCAAATGTACTCCGTAAGGGTCGAGCCTAACCTCGATGAGGTAATGACGAGACTACGACAGGACACCTATATAAACAAACATGTGCAAGAAATAAATATACAAATCAGTAACAAACACATAGATTAACAATATACAAACTGGGAGGGGACGTGCCAAATGGGAAAGGTACGATAACTACAACATGAGTAACATCACGTAACAGCCAAACAAATCATCACAATGAAGACAGATGAACCGATGATATAAAATGGCACGGCACCACCCTTCGTGCTTTTACTCTCATCCTTACCATAAATGATGACATAAGTAACTTGAAATGGCATCACCGTTCATGCTTTTACTCTATTCCTTACCACAATAGATTGAATAAATGATATAAATGGCACGACTTCATCCTTCGCGCTTTAGCTCTCTTCCTTGATTTGTATAAACCAATAAATAAAGTAAATGTAATGGCACAACAGCACCCTTCATTCTTTAACACTCTTCCTCACCATAGAACAAGATAACATAACTTCGGAAGGCAAATAATATGGCGATTTGTATTTAATGTCAAATATGATGCCAGTATACCAACTTCAACTTCCAAAAATACTCAGCAATTTCTAAATATACAATAAGTACCGAGAGAATGATCAAATAAGTAATAACCTATCCTAAGCATAGATATCGTAATTATAAGTCGATAAATCACAAGGAAATAAATTCCACCCGCATGTTTACACACACGACAATGCATAAGTACTCGTCACCACGCATATACGTTGTACCCACACATTAAATCACGTAGCAAGTAGGAAAACAAGTACTAATCCCTCAAGTCAAGGTTAACCACGACACTTACCTCGCAACGCAATCGACTCAAAGTCCAACCATGGCCTTGCCTTTCGAACAAGCCTCCAAACCAACCAAATCTAGCAAATTATTAACCAAACTATTCAAAATAAGCCTTAGGAACTACCCGCGAATGAAAGGGATTCACTTTATATCATTATCAAAAAAATCAACAAAAGTCAACCTCAGACCCGCTTGGTCAAAACCCAAAATTCGAACCAAACCCCGATTACCCATTCACCCCGAGCTCGGTAATGTAATTTGTTTCGATATCCGACCTCAATTGGAGGTCTAAGTTCCAAATTTACCAAAATCCTAGATTTAATGTTGAAAACTTATGAAATGTAATGGGTACTTGAAAAGAAATAGATTGAAGTTACTTACCAAATAAATTAGGAAGAAAATCTCTTGGGAAAATCGCCTAGGGTATTTAGGGTTGAGAGTTTAAAAGAAATGAGTAAATCATGTTTTCCCTTTTTTTGTCGAGGCGCAAATGTTGTAATTGCTCCATGGGGTTCACAATTGCGAACCCTGCAAATGCGAAAAAGTCACACCTCTTCTGCTATCGCAATTGCGTTGGTTTTGTTCGCAAATGCGAACATGGACTTTTCGCAATTGCGGCCATTTTGATTGCAAATGCGAACTCTGTTAACCCAGCCCCACTTCACAATTGCAAACCTGACAGAGGAATGTTACATTGCAAATGTGAAACTAGATCTCGCAATTGTGAGGTCTGAGGCCTGCACCAGAACAGGTTTCACCAGCTATGCTTCTAAGTCCAAAACCACTATATTCGAAACTCACCCGAGCCTTCGGGGCACCAAACATGCACACAAGTCCAACAACCTCAAACGAACTCGATCGCGCGATTAAAACACCAAAACAACACCTAAAACTACAAATCGAACACCAAAACAAATGGAATTTTCAAAGAAACTTGAGAAATTTCATTTTAACAACCGGACATCCGAATCACGTCAAATCAACTTGGTTTTGCACCAAATTTTGTAGACAAGTCATAAATATAATATTGAACTTATATCAAGTTCCGTAACCAGAATCCTGATCCGGTAGCAACAAAGTCAAACTTCAATCAAACTTGGACTTTCTTTAAACCTTTAAACTTCTAATTTTCAACAAGTTACGATAAATCAATCTAGGGACTTTCGAATTCGATGCCCAAGGCCCAAATCGCGATACGAGCCCACCGGGACCATCAAAATACAGATTCGGGTCCGTTTGCTCAAAATATTGACCGAAGTCAACCCAAATGAGTTTTTAGACCACGATTTCACATTTTAATCATTTTTCACATAACAACCTTCCGGACAAAGACACGGACTGCGCACGCAAACTGAGGAAGGATAAACAGAGCTATTCGGGGTTTCAAAACATAGAATTAAAAGTTAAAACTATGAATGACCTATCGGGTCATCACACTAAAATAAAAAATAGCTAGCGAATATATAATATATGTATATAATATATAATTAATATATACCGTTAGTAACAAGAAATTTGACACTACTTGTAAAGATCCTTTTACGATACTCCCTTCGGTCCACTTTAATTGATTTATTGGATGTTTTCACACAGGATTTTCAACTTTTAACATTAACTAAAAATGAAATTGACTATATTAACCTAATTTATTCACTGAAAATATAATAAATACTCCTAGACTCTTAACTCCAAGGGCAACTTTGAAAAAACAAAGTTAATTCCTTTTTAATATCTAAAAATATCAAATATTATGGACTATAAAAACAAGGCATTTGCATTTATACCCGCTTTTTGTGTCACGTTTTAACTTATACCCGCTTTGCAAAATAAATTGCAAGCGTACCCACTTTTCGTATAAACTTCAGGCATACGGGCTTGAAGTAGCAAAGGCAATCACAAAAACTTCAGCATTCTTATGATGACCCAAAAGTTCATCCTTTGATACTTTAGCTAAATCTGTGTTCCGAGGCCCCGAAAGCCTCCGTTAATATCACCTCGATATGTGTGCATATCCCGGGCGTGTTGCTGGGAAGCTTTTACGTGAAAACTTGATGAAAATGGAATTTTATAATAATTAATGGAATAGAGTTGACTTTGGTCAACACTTTTGGTAAACGGACCCGGACCCGTGATTTGACGGTCCCAGAGGGTCCGTAGGAAAATATGGGGCTCAGGCGTATGCCCGAAATCGAATTCCGAGGCCCAAGCCCGAGAAATGAATTTTTAAAGAAAATTTGTTTCTGAAAATAATAAAGGTTTTTGAAAATGATAATTGATGTGAAAACCGTGTTACCGGACTCGTATTATGGTTCCGGAGCCCGGAACAAGTTTAATATAGGTTATGTGACTTATATGTGAAATTTGATGTAAAACGGACTTGAAATGACGTGATTCAGATCAAAATTTGAATAATTAAGTCTTATGAAATTTTAAGAAAATTCTATGAGTTTTGGGGTTTAATCCATTGATTTTGATGATATTTTGGTGATTTTGAAAAATTGAATAAGTTCGTAGGATGATTTGGGAGTTATGTGTGTTCTTGGTTTTGAGACCCGAGGGCTCGGGTGAGCTTCGGGTAGCTAACAGGGTGTAAAAAATGGAAAAAATCTGATGTTTCCTTGATATTCTGGTGTCTGGTGCGTGCCTCTATGCGATCGCATAGGCTATGTCGCGATCACATAGTGTAGTTGAGAGGGGGGAGTTCTGAGACTCTATGCGATCACATAGATGTTTTCTCGATCGCATAGAGTATAGGTGGTCTGGGGGGGGGGGGGG
>ML285596.1:93362-131826 GCA_005239495.1 Nicotiana undulata
TGCCGCCCTTTTATCCCCGCGAAAATGGGAAAAGAGGCCGCCCCCCCCCCCCCCCCCCCCCCCCAGAAAAAAAAAGAGCCCAACCATGAAAAATATCCCTAATAATTTAATAATTTCCTATTTTTATTATATATATTTTTTTCATTTCCTTGTTTTACACTTTACCCTAATTTACCAAACAACTTTCAGATAATTAAAATATCTTTTCAACATTTTCTACTACTTGTACTTGTGCTCCTCTACACTGTCCCCATTTTTCCTTCCTCTTCACTTCTGCATTTTGTTCTTTGGCTGTTGCCTCTTTCAGCTCATTGCTTCGCATGTTAATCTTTTCACTACTTTTCTGATCTGGGTTTCCAATATTTTTCCCTTAGATCAACTCAAAATCTAATCTTTAGCTTCTATAATTATTCAACCTTTGTTACAAAGATAAAAAAAATCGTCTGATTAGTGGGGTTTATTTTTGTTAGTTTTGATCAGATTTTAAACCATGGGTTTCTGGTTAAAGATGCAAATGGTGGCTGTTTCTTGAAAAGTCAGCTTCATTTGGTATGTTTTTTTTTTCCTCTCTTGGTTTTCAATTCCAAAGGCATCTTAAGCTGTAGCTTTATATTGGTTTCCTTATGGGTTAATCTAAAGATTCAATCTTTTTTTGTGTTTATTGATATATAGATTCATGTTTCAGGTTTTGTGTTTTGGACCCTTTTCTATAATGTTTTTTATTAGGTATTTGGTCCAAAGTGTTTTCTTTGTTACTGGTTGTATTATGTTTGAGCTCTACTCTTGTATAGTCTTTCATGAATTCTTGTTTTCACTTAAATGATTATCTGATGGTAAGCACTCTCCACTTCCAACCAAGAGGTTGTGAGTTCGAGTCACCCAACAGCAAGGTGGGGAGTTGTTGGAGGGAAGTATGTCGAGGGTCTATTGGAAGGTCTGTGTACACACTACTTTCCCAGACCCCACTAGTGAGATTATACTGGGTTGTTGTTGTTAGTGGAAGACATAGTTTTGTTTGTTTCTTAAAGAAAATTAATTTTTTCTCTCATTTTGTTTGTATTTGTTTCAGTTTCAGATTGAGTTTTCAGGATATATATATATATAATATTCTAGTGAGGATAACGTTTTTCAACTGGGATTTTCCTTTCAAAAGGTTTTTTCATATCCTTGCCAATACATTTGTTCCTATACAAATTGTATGGTTGTTTCTAAATTCTAATCTATTTTATGCTATTTTCATTTAATTCATAGGATTTATCAGTTTTGTTGAGGTTCTTAATCCTAGTTTAAGGCCTCAGATTTGTTGCAGGAATCAAAGTTTTCAAATTTGGAGAATGGGTAGAGGAAGAGGAAAGGGAAAGAAGCAATCTGTTCGCGAGGATATTGGAAGTGGCGAAGAAGAAAAGATACCTGTGAGGAGAAGGGGTAGACCACAGAAGCCGTTGAAGGATGAAATAGAGGACGAAGAAGAAGTCGAGAAGGTAGTAGTAGTGGAGGATGAAGATGACAGCGAGAATATAAAGAGTGAAGCTGCTGAGAATGGAAAAAAGAGGAAGAGATCTCCACAAGTCAAGGAAAATGCTGATTCAGTTAAAGAGGAAAATGGTGTTGGCACCAAAGCTAACTCTAACGACTTGATAAAGTCCGTCGGATTCAGACAAAACGGGAGCAGAAGGAAAAACAAGCCTAGACGTGCTGCTGAAGTTGGTGTTGAGTGCAGATGAACAATGGCTCTTCATTTTGAATAACTGATTCGGTGATGATTTGCTCGTCGGCCCTCATTATAT
The DNA here is from genome assembly GCA_005239495.1 of Nicotiana undulata. Classification (NCBI taxonomy): domain Eukaryota; kingdom Viridiplantae; phylum Streptophyta; class Magnoliopsida; order Solanales; family Solanaceae; genus Nicotiana; species Nicotiana undulata. The sequence continues at coordinate 95,150 of ML285596.1, forward strand.
TTTCTTTGTTTTTTATTATTGCAATTTGATCTGAGGAATTCAATTTTGTGAAGATTTCTGCAGCAAAATTTTAGTCTTACTGAATGTCTTGCTGCTAGATCTCTCAGCTAGTTTTCTCATTTTGCACGTGTTAGTAAAACCAGAAGCTTATTTTATGTGTGATGCCCTTGTTTGAAATGGTAGTTATTATGTTTTTTCATGGGTATGAACACTAGAGAAGCATGAATTAGCGTCTTGGTCGGTAACTGAAGTTGTCTGAGAAAGAACTCTTAGTACCAAACTGAGGTGGTAGTGAAAGCCAGAAGAAAGCGCAATGTTAGTGTGCTGAACAACGTTGCTCGGACTCTCCGAAAATGTGGCCGGATACGTGTCGGATCCTCCAAAATTAGTGCATTTTTTTGAATGATCCGACACGGGCGCGGCTACATTTTGGAGAGTCCGCGCAACATAGGTGGTGAATTCGTTGCAGGTCAGAGAAGACATGATATTTCCTTCTGTTGTATATATTGGCTGATATTTACTTGCATTGATATTTTCATTTTGTGGAAATTGAAGCCAACTTTCCCAGATGCAATTGTGTTTGCCTGCTCGGTGGCGATACCTCTGATTTAATTGTTCTTCTCATAGTTTTAATGCAGTTTTCTGGTTTTTAGCCTACTAAATGTGATGTTTATAAGGAGTTAACTGTATGATTGAAAGAAGTTGTCTGAACTCTGGTCGTCTTGCTTCATGATAGCTATGCACTTGCATTGTGGTTTTATACTTGGTCAGGTGTTCACAACCTATGCTTATTAAACTCTGTTGAGGTATGAACATTCTTTTGAACGACCGATCTGAAGTAATTGCCAACTTTACAGGTGATGATTATTGCTGTAATTTGAGAATGTAACTTTCAGAGAATGCTTTCATGGTTTGCATGTGAATGAAATGGAAACTACATAGGCAATGCCATGTCGTAGCAAGAATTTTAGTTGTGATTCTTCCACCAGAAAGGAAGTGCTGAACGGAACTAAGGGAATTAAATAGTCTCTTGCAGGGTAAGGCTGCGTACGATAGACCCTTGTGGTCCGGCCCTTTCCCAGACCCTGTGCATAGCGGGAGCTTAGTGCACCGGGCTGCCCTTTTTCTTGTGTTGGTGTTATCCCCATATGTCTGTTTTGTTCAAAGGTCTCGCAAGATGTATACAGATAGTTGCTTCTAATCAGGGGCGGATTTAGGGGCAGTAGGGTCCCTTTGCCGAAAAATGTCACTGTATATATAAGGCAAAATTTGTTTTTTATCTCTATATATTATGTTTTGAATCCCATTGATGCAACCCAAAAGTATGGCTTAGTGGTCAAGGAGATTCCTAAGGTCATAGGTTCAATTCCCACTAGCTACAATATATTTTAATCGGAGATCCTGCCTCCGCCACTGCTTCTAATATTATGCATTGGCAACATAGGTGAGTTGCATGATCCAGAACTTGTACTATATAGATAGCTAACTGGTATTGACTTTCACTATGTTATATGCTTTACCATCACTTTTCTGCAGTTAGATTTGTATTGAATTTTAAAAGCAATTCATTTTACTTCTTCAGAACCATATTTATTTCCAAGGATTGGGTGATTCTTTTTGGTCATGCATATCTGAAAATAGCAAGTCCTGTTCATATTAGATGATTGTTTCAGTTAGCTCTTCAAAAATATTAAGTTGGAAAGGAAGAACAACAATAACTACTACCCAGTAAAGTCCCACAAAGTGGGGTCTGGGGAGGGTAGTCTGTACGCAGACCTTACCCCTACCCCGATAGGGCAGAGAAGCTGTTTCCAATAGACCCTCGGCTCAGGGGAACGGAAATAAACACGAAAAGACAATTCATTAGTAACTCCAACAGAAATCGTGAAGATAGTAGCATAAGCATAAAAATTATAAGATAAATGACATGTAATAACAATAGCCAATAACTAAGGGAAGAGTGCGCTCAACATAGACCTCAAGCCCTCCAAGATCATCCTTATCCAAACCCGCCACACCCCGGGACTGAAGAATGAAAGCTCTATACCCTATCCTAACCCTGATGCTTGACCTCCAGACCTTCCTATCAAGAGCCATGTCCTCGGAAATCTGCAGTCTCGCCATGTCCTGCCTAATCACCTCGCCCCAATACTTCTTCGGCCGCTCTTTACCTCTCCTCGAACCCACCACCGCCAACCGCTCACACCTCCTCACCGGGGCATCAAGGCTCCTCCTTCGCACGTGCCCGAACCATCTGAGCCTCGCTTCCCGCATCTTATCATCCACCGGCGCCACACCCACCTTCTCTCGAATATCTTAATTCCTAATCCTATATATTATAGTGTGCCCGCATATCCACCTAAGCATTCTCATCTCTGTTACCTTCATCCTCTGAATATGAGAGTTCTTAACCGGCCAACACTCTGCCCCATACAATATGGCCGGTCTAACCACAGCTCTATAAAACTTACCTTTAAGTTTCGGTGACACTTTCTTATCACACAAGACTCCAGATGCAAGCCTCCACTTCGTCTAGCCCGCCCCTATACGACGGGTGACGCTCGTCGATCTAGCATTGATCTTCTAGTTGGATTTATTTTTATCTTTAAGGTCCCGTGAAGGTTCAATTAGTAGCACTTTGTCGTACATTAATTCAAACAATATTACTATCACACAACTTTCAGGACGGATTATAATTTTTTCTCGAGCATAGTGGATAAGTGGATCAAAGCGATTACATCGAAAACAGATTTTTTTAAGTTTCAGATGTGAAGGCTTAGGCATTTATCTTTTATTTTTGGTTTCCTTATTCGTGTATAGGATAACACCATCTTTTTTTAAGACCCTGCTTTTAGGGAAAATAATTCAAAAATAGCCAAATTTATAAGTGGTCATTTAAAAGTAGTCATAGTTTCAAAAGTAATCGAAATTTAGCCACTTTCCATGTGAAGATAAATCTGAACGAAAGCACTGTTCAAAATTCGGAAAATACTCCACCATAATATACTCGAATTCCAGTATAATATACTGGAACTCTAGTATAATATACTAGAGTTCCAGCATGACTTCCAACATAATATACTGGAGTTCTAGTATAATATACTGGTCTAGCATAATATGCTGGAAGTTCATACACAAGTGCTCCAATCTCCAGTATATTATGCTGGATCTTTTCGCGTGTTGGAGTTCTAGTATAATATGTTGGAAATTTATACACATGTGCACTAATCTCCAGTATATTATACTGGACCGATCCGTATTACAACATAATAGTGACTATTTTTCAATAAAGGTGCATGCCGGCTAGCCCGTCCTATTTTTACTGCGTTTAGGGCATCCTTTTAAGGAGAAACAATGCGTTGGATGGATCAGAAATTGCAAATAGAAAGGAGAAAAAAAATGGCCAAGGCTACTAATATGCTATTCAATCATTGGAGAGAGAGCCCATTTCTCTTGGGCTTAAATTGGGATTTTTTACTATAGAAGATATATTTGGAACATATTTACTGTCTTTTTAAATTTTTAGTTTTCAACAAGTAGCTATGTTTTTTAGTATAACCTAGTCTTACGGTACGCACGTGTATTTTATCTCAATAAATATCAAATTTTGAAAAATTAAATAAATATTATATTAATATTTTGTTGAGTTATAAAATCAATGTTAACAAAAATGTGAGTTTCTAAAAATGATGATTGTTGATCCTATTTTGCTACTCAATAAAATAAGAAACTCCACTTATAAGTCTAGTCCTTAATCGTCTCATTCGAAAAACCGATAAAAGACGAGTCTTTTTTTTGCTCTCGACTAAAACGCAATTGTTTTATTTACTTAACCAATAAAAATTATTATCAATAGATTAAAAAAGCACTATTGCAAATGTATTGGATTCAGTTCCTATGTTTTGATTAATCTACTCTTTCTTCGTTCCATAAGTGACTTTCTTTCTCTTTCCAAGTATATAACTGTGCAACTGAAAGTTACTTTTTATGGGAGTAAGAGTCTAAGATTGTAAGGGAATTTCTTAATATTAATAGATTCTGAAAGGATATATTAATTATGAGCCAAACATGGAGTTTATATTAAGAAAATCTTAATTTTGGCACAGATTGTTAGTTACACACCTAACCTGTTCATAGTCTTAATTACTCACACGAACTTTATTATTTGATAGTTGATATCCCCTGGTCGCTGACATGGCAAAGAGCATTTGTCTCATTTAAGCGTGTGAGAGTGGAAAGTATAAAAAAAATTAATTTTCATATAGGGTATCTGATGACCTAATAGGTAATCTAGAGATTTAACCCTTAATTCCGTATTTTGAAACCTCAAATAGCTCCTTTTAGTTTTCTTCGATTTGTGTGTGGAGCCCGTGTCTTGTTCCGGGAGGTTTTTATATGAAAAATTGATTAAAATGTGAATTTATGCCTTAAAATCAATTTGAGTGGACTTCGGTCAACGTTTTGAGCAAACGGATCTGGATCGGTATTTTGACGGTCCCGGTGGATCCGTATCATGATTTGAGACTTGGGCGTATGTCCGGAACCGAATTCAGAGGCTCCTACCTCGATTTATCACAATTTGTTGAAAATTTAAAGGTTTAAAGAAATTTCAAGTTTGACCGATGTTTGACTTTATTTCTACCGGGTTCGGATTTTGGTTCCAGAACTTTGTATAGGTTCATTACTATATTTATGCCTTGTCTGCAAAATTTGGTGCAAAACGGAGTTGATTTGACGTGATTCAGACGTCCGATTGTTAAAATGAAAGTTCTTAAGTTTTACTGAAAATTCTATTTGTTTTGGTGTTCGATTCGTAGCTCTAGCTGTTGTTTTGATCGCGCGAGCGAGTTCGTATAATGCTTTTGGACTTGTGTGCATAGTTAGTTTGGAGCCCCGAGGGCTTGGGTGAGTTTCAGATAGGCTACAGGTGTTTCAGACTTAGAAAATTCTGGTTTCTTGAGCTTCTGTTGTATCTGGTGTCATGTGCTTTGCGATCGGGAAGCCATTCTCGTGATTGCGAAGGGGAATCTGGGACTGGGGAGGATTTCATTCATTGCGAACGCGAGACCTTGGTCGCGAAAGCGGAGCAGTGGTCATCACTCAATCACGAACTCGTAGTGTTAGATAGGAGGTTAGGAAATAGACTTACTCTATGCGAACGCGATCCCGGGCTCACGAACGCGAAGGCTAGGGGGATAAGACTACGCGAACGCGTAGAGTAATTCTCAATCACGTAAGCCATCTGGGCAGTGCCCTTCGCGAACGCATCAGGTGTCTCGCGAATGCGCTGAACACCTGACGCCCTGTCATTTAAATTTCTAAAAGACGGGATTACACCCATTTTTCACCATCTTTCCATTTGAGCTCAGCCTAGAGAAGATTTTAAAGAGAAAATTCATCACCAATTCATAGGTTTGTATAGTTTAACTTGTTTTCTTTAATTTCTAACATTACCCATTAATTTCTAGCCTTAATCTTTGTTTTTCCATGGTAGAAAATTAGGGATTTAGGAAGAATTGAGGATTTTTGCAAATTCGGGATTTACACCTCAATTTGGGGTTGAATTTCAAAACTAATTATATAATCAGGCTCGGGGTGAATGGGTAAAGAGTTTTGGTCCGAATCTCAGGTTTTGACCAAGTGGGCCCGAGGTTGACTTTTTTTGACTTTTTGAGAAAAGTGTAAAAATCCTGACTTTATGTATTGAAATTGATTCCCTTAGCATTATTTGACGTTATCGAATCGATTTTGGTTAGATACGATTGGTTTGGAGGCGGATTCTAGCGAAAAGGCCCTGGTAGAGCTCTGAGTTGATTGCGGAGTGAGATAAGTGTCGTGGTTAACCCTGACTTGAGTGATTATGACTTTTTGCCTATTTGCTACGTGTTTAAATATGTGGGTACAACGTATATGTGAGGTGACGAGTACTTATGCTTTGCTGTTGGGTTAAAGCATGCGGGTGGGACTTGTTTCCTTGTAATTTATTGCCTTCCTTGATTATGATATCCATGCTTAGATTAGTTTATTACTTACTTGATCATTCTTTCCGCGTTTATGAACTAATTGTGATGGTTGAGCATTTTGGAAGTTGAGGTTTGGTATCTTTATTGACGTAAGGTTACTCTTGCTTGTTCTATCTCCCAAATTTTTACATTCGTTACTACATGGTAAGGGGGAGTGTTAAAGCACGAAAGGTGATGTCGTCCATCTACTGCTTCAGTTATTGATTGATACATTGTGAGGAAGAGAGTAAAAGAATTAAGGGTGATGTCGTTCCATTATTATTGTTTCATGGTGAGTTGAGAGTAAAAGCACGATGAGTGATGCCGTGCCGTCTTTATTCATCATGTTTATCCGTTTTCATTGGTTGATGATTTATTTGTCTGTCTTATGTTGTCATTCCTGTTGTAGTTGTCGTATCTTATTCCCCTTTCACATGTCCCCTCCCACCTGTCCATACTAAATCTTTATTTATTGTTGTTTAGTACATGTATCTATGTTGGTACATGTTAGACTCGATACTTAGGGAGTACATTGGGTCGATTGTACTCATACTATACTCTGCATTTCTTGTGCATATTTTGGTACTGGTCCCAGCTATACGTGTGGTGCATCAGCTCGAATTATCACTTTTGGAGACTCGAGGTAGATCTGCTGGTGTTCGCTGACGATCACAAAACACACTTAAATTATGCTTGCGGGTCAAATAGTATAGTATAATATCGTATCCATAGGGATTCGATTTAAATAGTATTCTCATAGTTTCTAGCTTGATTACTATCCAATATGATCAAGAATTGAGATTTATATGGTTTCGAACTATAATTAACTAAGAGTTTAAAGCTATTGACTAATGACAATCAAAACAATGAATGTTATCAGTGGGGGAAAATAGGGATTGATAGGATAGGTGCACGATTTTGGGATCTAACTCTAGATAATTCACTTCTAATGTTCAAGTGAGTCTTTCGAATTCACTCAATTATTTGTTCAAACGTTCAGCTAAAACTCCTCTCTCTATTAAGTCTTAACCTCTCTAGATGAACCAATTTAAGTATGTGAAGGTATCCAAGAATGCGTAGTGGATTGGTCTTTAGGAAAACCTCTTTCGATTATTCTTCTAACTAGGTTTAATCACTGATTCAACTAGTCACTTTCGATTAGTAAGAAGAATTAATGAATTCAACCAACAATATAATGCAAAGTTATCACAAGTTATGCCTCTCTCGATTACATGAACAAGTGAATATAGATGCAACAATTAAATCATCTGAAAACTCTTCAATACATAAAATTAGAGTTATAATCCACAAACAATCATCAATACACCAAACCAATCAAACCCTAAAGGGAACTATTCCAAAGATATGGAGAAACTCATCACAAATAAAGTTAAAGTAGAGGAAAACATAAATTCAATCCAAACTCGGGTTTTGAGTGAGAAAGGAATGATGAAATCCTTGTGCTTTTCCAATTCCAACTCCTCCTTAGCCTCCTTAGGTCGAAAGTGTGTCTTCCCATGTATGTATACCGAGTAAGGTCAGGTCCAAATGAAATCACCTTTTCCTAGTCGAAAGAGGACATTTACTCTATAAAAATTGCACAGCGCGCTGCATGGGGCGATGCGCCATGCGAGGCATTAGTGGGGAAATCCAGAGAGCTCAACAATTCAATAGGCAATAAAAATATATTGTTGCGTCGCACTAACCCTGGTTGCACTAGTGCAACGATTTCATAGTACGGATGAAATCTTGAGTTTTGACGTCCGCACTTGGTCCTCGACCCTCGAACACAATTCCGGCTTAATCCCCTGGTCTTTTACTCAGGCTTCAAAGCTCCAAATAGCTCGAATTAGCTCCACAACATCTACATCACTCGAAAACACTACCAATTAAAGCTCAAAACAAGTGAAGTGCAGTGAATTAGAGTGCAATAAGTGACTAAATATGCAATTATAGCCTACCATCAACACCCCACACTTGATCCATTGCTCGTTCTCAAGCAATCAAACTGCACTTCACAATAGACACGACCTTTTTAAACAACTCTCCAAACTCATCACACCAAGAATATTTAAAATAGATTAAGCACTTTAACGTAACATCCTTGCCTCAAGATTTGACTCAAAAGCACCACATGTTTTTCAAAGCCTGCCCACTTACTCTAACACAGAAGTCAATGACATTACCTTTTCTTTATGAACCAAGTGCCCCCACACAACAATAGAGAGAAGTTTCACACACAATAAAGTTTAAGAACAATTAGGAACTCATGATAGAAAGAATTCGCTCACTCTCAAAAATAACATTCATATGCCACAAAAGATGTGCCATAGGATTTCCTGTAATGTACTGCTCTACTAATTGAGCTCATTCAATCAAGGATCAAGTAGGACTTTAATTGGTTGTAATGTGGGCTGTGGGACGGGTAGGATACATTTAGATATAAGAGTGACTACACCTCTCTAAGCACTTTAATACATACATTTCATTGTTCAAAACCCAACCCTTATGTCAAACCATAACTCCACCTTCACATCACTATTCATCAACTCCCTACTTCTTTATGCACAATTACATCAAGAGTTATCACTATCATGGAATATATTTCACAATTATATACTTATTTTTTTCTTTCTTTTTCAATTCAAGGTGGCTCTTATTTTTCAAACTAGTGCACCTTTCTCCTTATTTCATTAGTTCCACTCAAAAGCCAAACCAACCATCCCACACTTCAACTTTTACAAAGTTCATAATAATTTCAAGTGCTCATGAGAGGTAAAAGGTTCAAATAGATGGGCAATTCGAACAAATGGGTAAGCCTTGTAATGTGGTTGCCAAAGAAACGGGAATACATGCTCAAAGTGGTAAACTAAGATACATAACAATTAGGTGGGTAAAATCATACAACTGGCTCAACAAAGAAATGCCTTTATCACTTCCAAGATGGAATAAAACTACTATTTTGCTATGTAAATACACAGGGTAAGTTTTAGACATCAAATTCAATACACAGAATACACAAAAACTCACACACATATGGCACATAACTCACTTAGGATCAACTCATCAAGACACTCTAGTCAAAGCAGTTAAGCAAAGTTAAAATCATACAGTTTAAGGTATTTATACAAGAGTAAAACACTGAGCCTAAGCGTCACAACTAAAGCACTCACTATTCTTAAGTCATAATAAAGACAAGAGATATTTCTTTCAATTAAAATCATAGCACAAGGTTTCCTACTCCTAAAAAAACCCAACTACACCCGGTTCAAATAAAACCCTTGGAAAAGAATCACGACACAAAGAAAAACCAAGGGGGATTATTGCACTACCTAAAAAAGGAAAATCTTTTTTTCTTTTTCTTTCGACTTTAATCCCTCAAGAAACATGTCGAATGATATCCATCATCGGGAAAAATCGAAAACTTTTTAAAATTTTATGGTTTTTTTCCAATTTTTTCTATCTCTAACTACTACAAATAACAAAAAGAAAACTAAAATACATACATACATACATATAAATACCCCCCACCCCACACTTTAAGTTGTGGCATGTCCCCATGACACACAACTAAAAAACATAAGGTAAAGGAAACTTCCCTTATTTTTTTGGGTGAGAATTTATGAACTCCACCCCTAATTCTGAATTCATTTCTTGTTTTAGCTCCTTAGGATTCTTTATGGAGTTCATTATGCCCAATTCTTCTGATGATACCCACAATACCCGCTCCTTTCTTTCTTTTTTCTCGTCATCTTGAGTGGTGTATTGCTCGTTCAAAGTGATCCTTAACTTGTTTCTGCATTCTTTCACATGACGAATCCTTACATATTCCTGTAAATCCCCAAAAACAAAATCCAGATGATCAATGTGAGAATAAAAAAACAAAGAAGAAGGGTCAAGTGCATATTTCTCTGGTATGTCCAAGACCATTTGTTTCTCATTCTCTTCTACTAAATGTTGCAAATGTGAAAAGGTGGATGAAGTTTTGAACTCTTCTTCCGTTTCTTCACACTCAACCACAACCTTATTTTGAATCATCTTAGTTGAATCAGAGTCCTCTTGTATCGAGGAAATCTCCCTCTGTAGACGCTCATCCTCTCGGGTACACTTATTCTCGCATGGTATCTCCTCATTGTATTTACTATCAAAATGCAATGAGCTTTCTGAAAGTATATTAACTAGTGTAATCACTCGCTTGGTTAGGTTCTTAATGGTTTCATCATTTTGCATAAACCTTTCTTCAACACTATTCATGAACCTATGCATAAGCGCTTCTAAACTACCATTCTCCTCTTGAGGTGGTTGTCTCACTTCGCTTTTATTCCAGCCGTAATAAGGATATTCATCTCAACCAGAGTCAGGATTGTGCCCATATGAACTCTCATACCTGTACGGACTAGAAACCTAGTGAGATTGTTAAAAATACGAACCATTGGAAGAATACATACCTGCTTGACAGTCAACCCATAGATGATTTTCACTGCATTTAAAACATATAGCAGACCGCTGATAATATTCAACTTCTAACTCTTCAACAAATTTCTTAGGCTAGTTTTACTCCATTTTCATAACATTTAGATTTCAATATCTACAATATCTTCTCCAACTTGTTAGGTACTACAAAACAAATCTTGAAATGAAGTTAACTAATAAAGAAAATAAAATAGAAATGGAAAAAGAAAAGAAAAAAACTAAAACATAATTCTTAAATTATTACCAAAAACTACTTTGAATACTATTGATTGTCAATCCCAGGTGACGGCGCCAAAATTTGACGAGCGCAAAAGACACACTTAAATTCTGCTCGCTAGTCAAATATAGTATAATATAATATCATATCCACATGTATTGGATTTAAACAGTATTTTCGTAGTTTCTAGCTTTATTGCTATCCAAGATGATCAACATTGAGATTTATATGATTTCTAACTAAAATTAACTAAGAGTCTAAAGTTATTGACTAATGACAATCGAAACAAAGAAGGTTATCGGTGAGGGAATATAGGGATTGACAGGATAGGTGCAAGATAATTGTTTGGTATCTAACTCTAGATAATTCACTTCTAATGTTTAAGTGAGTCTTTCGAATTCACTCAATTGTTAGTTCAAACGTTCAGCTAAAACTCCTCTCTCCATTAAGTCTTAACCTATCTAGATGAACCAATTTAAGCATGTAAATATATGGAAGAATGTGTAGTGGATTGGTCTTTAGAAAAACCTCTTTCGATTATTCTCCTAACTAGGTTTAATCACTAATTCAACTAGCCTCTTTCAATTACTAAGAAGAATTAATGAACTCAACCAACAATATAATGCAAAGCTATCACACGTTATGCCTCTCTCGATTACATGAACAAGTGAATATAGATACAACAGTTAAAGCATCCAAAAATGCTTCAATACATAAAACTAGAGTTATAATCCACAAACAATCATCAATACACCAAATCCATCAAAACCTAAAGGGAACTACTCCAAAGATATGGGAAAATTCATCACTAATAAAGGTAAAGTAGAGGAAAATATAAATTCAATCCAAACTCGGGTCTTGAGTGAGGAAGGAATTATAATATCCTTGTGTTTTTGCTATTCCAACTCCTCCTTTGCCTCCTTAGGTCGAATATGTGTCAAAAGTCCAGAAAATAATATTTTCCCATGTATTTATACCAAGCAGGGTCGGGTCCAATTGAAATAACCTTTTCCTAGCCGAAATAGAACATTTACTCTATAAAAATTACATAGGCTTGCCCCACCATGCGGGGAATTAGTGGGGAAATCCAAAAAGCTCAACAATTCAGCTGGCAACAAAAATACATTGATGCGTCGCACTATGCCTCGCACTAGTGCAAATATTTTAGAGTATGCCTCAAATCTTGAGTTTTGACGTCCAGACTTGGTCCTCGACCCCCGAACACGATCCCGGCTTAATCCCTTGGGATTTTACTCATACTTCAAAGCTCCAAATAGCTCGAATCAGCTCCACAACATCTACATCACTCGGAATCACTCCTACAAGGCATAAGACACACAATAAGTTCAAAACACTACCAATTAAAGCTCAAAACAAGTAAAATACTATCACGACCCAAAATCCATTAAAGGTCGTGATGGCGCCGTGCACCGTTTCAGGCAAGCCAAAAATAAATACTTAATTTGGTTCTCGTTTTAATATTTTGAAATCATATTTCCTTCAATTAAATAGCAAAAGATGGAATATACCGAGTAAATAATGATACTTTTAACAATTTCAATACAGAAAAATCCATAATCATTCCAAAATCCGGTGTCCCAAGTGCATGAGCATTAACTAGGAATATAAAATTAAATACAATATCTGTCCGGAATATAAATTGGACAGAAAAAATATAAATACTTTAAAGGAGACTCTGTCGGCTATGACGAAGGTTTGAATTTTAAGTAAATGGCCTTGGATTAGTGATTTTATTGTTCCAATAGGTTCCTTTAGGTGATTAGGACATGTGTCAAAGTTTTATTTAATCCGAAATGTTTAGGCATGATTCTAGCAAATTGGCAAATTTGAAAAGTTTAAAAGTTAAGAGATGGATTTTGATCGTCAATTCTTGGTTTTGATATTAGTTGTGGCATTTTGAGCATTGTAAAAGTTTGGATAAGTTATTAGGACTTATTAGTATGGTTGGATAGGGGGCGCGAGGGGCACATATGTATTTGCGGGATGGTTCCAGATCATTTTGGAGGTTGTTGACATTTCTAGTATTGGAGTGTTGCACCAGCTGTTCTTGGTGCGTATGTTGGATGTCACATATGTGATGACACGATAGGTCATCATATATTTTAGAACCAAATTATGTGTTTCGAGGTCTTAAATACCTCATTTTAGACTTCCTAGATTTGTGTGTGCAGTTCGAGTATTCTTCCGGAAGGCGTATAAGTTAAAACTAATAAGAATAAGAATTTTGCCTTAAAAATTTATTTGGGTTGACTTCGGTCAATGTTTGGAGCAAACAGACCTGGATCCATATTTTTACGGTCCCGTCGGGTACGTATCATAATTTGGGACTTGAGCGTATGTCCAGAATCAAATTCGGAGGTCCCTAGCTCGAGTTATTGATTTATGTTGAAAATTTAAAGTTTGAAAGTTTTATGATTTTTAAGAATCGACTGATGTTTGGTTTTGTTGATACCGGGTCTGTATTTTGGTTCTGCGGCCTGGTACAGGTCCACTATGATATTTATGACTTGTCTGTCAAATTTGTTGAGAAACGGAGTTGATTTGACATGATTCGGATGTTTGGTTGTAAAAATAGAAGTTTTAAAATTTTCATTTTGATTTGGTGTCCGATTCGTAGTTCTAGGCATTTTTTTTTGATCGCCCGAGCGATTTTGTATGAGGCTTTTGGACTTGTGTGCATAATTGGTTTGGAGCCCCGAAAGCTCCAGTGAGTTTCAGATAGGCTACGAGTGGTTTGAACTTAGAAAAATCTGGTTTTTGACTTCATCTGTTATATGGTGTCTTCTTCTTCGTGTTCGCGAAGGTACTCTCGTGAACGCATAGAGTAAAATGGGGCAGGGTGATTTTCTTCATCGCGAACGCGGTAGTTGGGTCGCAAACGCGAAGCAATGAGGGCCTTACCCTTCGCGAATGCGACCAGCTTCTCGCGAACGCTAAACTTGAGGGACCTAGTAGAGGGGGCACTCGTTCTTCTACGTGAACGCGAGCACTGGCTCGCGAACACGAAGGCTAGGGGGAGAAGCCTTTGTGAACGCGAAGGAGAACTCGCGAACGTGAAAGCCATTTGGGCTGCTGCACATCGCAAATGCGGCAGGCCCTTCGCGAACTCGAAGAAGGCCTGACGCCCAGACCTTAAAACTTTTCAAACACGGGATTTTTCCCATTTTTCATAAACTCTCCATTAGAGCTTGGCTTAGGTGCGATTTTGAAGGGAAAACTCAACATCAATTCATAGGTTTGTACTCCTTAACTCATTTTATTCCATTCTAACATCACCCATTAATTCCTAACCCTAATCTTTGTTCTTTCATGGTAGAAAACTAGGGATTTAGGAGGTCCCTTGAGAGTTTTTTGCAAATTGGGGATTTAGACCTCAATTTGAGGCCATATTTCGAAACTAGTTACATAATCGGGCTCGGGGATGAATGGGTGAATGGATTTTATTCCGAACCTCGGGTTTCGACCAAGCGGGCCCGGGGTCGAATTTTAACTTTTGGGGAAAAGTTTGGGAAATCTAAATGTAACTGATTCCTTTATAAATATTTGATATTATTGAGTCGATTGTGGTTAGATACGAGTAGTTTGGAGGCGGTATCTAGAGGAAAATCTATGATTGAGCATTGAGTGGCCTTTGGAGCGAGGTAAGTGTTGTGTCTAACCTTGACTTGAGGGAATTAGGAATCCCCGGACTATGTGTTATGCAAATTTCATGTGAGCGGTGTATATGCGAGGTGACCAGTGCTTATGCGCCGCTGAATTGCCTATTTTCCGCTTTCTTTAATTATCTCTTTCCCTGTCTAAATTGTTATATGCTCTAAATGTGTTTCCATGCCTAACTGCTACCTGTTAATCAATGTCTTCTCTTGTTTATGATATTAGATCTTTTTCATAGTTTCATGATCTCCTGCTATTAGCTCAAGTTGGTTTATTTGCATCCTCTAGTTGTAAACTTCTGGATTGGTCTCGTTCTATAGAATTGCTTATGTAGATTCTCAGGTTGTGTAAGGTTTCTTATTTGGTTCAATTTGGTATTTATTGATTTGCAAAGGGTTCCCTGTATTGGTAAAAATGAGCTTCACACGTGTAACAATTATGATGACTCAGCAATCTATGGGGAGAAATGATAACTTGAGAACTGGACGAGACTTTATGAAGAGGTACGAGATAAAGAGGAACGGAATAACATACCCACGGGGTAATCAGATGCGGGAATCTCAACCTAATTGAGAAGATGAAGAGACACGGTCAAGATGAATCAAGGAAAAATACAGGGCAGATTCGGGGATCTTCAATTAATGAGCCAAACGTTACATAATCTTCACGCAACAGTTACGATTAATCATTGTAACATTACATTAATGCCATTCTTAGTCATTAATGCTCAATCACTGAAAAGAGTAGACGTTTATATTAAGAAATTCCCTATAAAAGGGAGTAAAATATAACTTGTAAAGACACGTTCGAATAACTATTGAAATATACTTACTTTTTGTGCATCTTTATTGCTTTCTATTTACGAATTTACTTACAATTATTTCCATATTCTCTGGGTTATCAGAAACCCGTGTTCTTATTAAAATAACTTTGGTTAAACAAATTGGTTCCGTTACCGGGAATCTGATAATCTCTGTTTTTTCTCAAATAATATTCTGTGAATTATATCAAACGCCAACGACAACAACCAACAGAGGGTTGGAACCCCAGTTCCATCACCTTCAGGATCCCCACGAGGCTCAAGGGAACATTCCCTAGAGAGATCTACGACTCAAAATAATAATCACAATGGAAATGAACAAGCAGGGGAACAAGATCCTATAAAACAAATGGTTAGTGAATATGTGACTCAAGCCTTGCAAGCTTTCATGAGGGGACTGCCAGATTGGCAAACTCGGGAAGTAAAGATACTCCAAATGAGTCCCTCGAAGCAAGACCAGGTATGTCCAATAATCCAGAATTGCAATCTTTATTACTAACTTTGCAGAAACAGGTGAAGGAACAAAACGATCGAATCGAACAAATTCCTGGAGTACCACCTGTCATCAAAGGCATTGACATTGATAGATATTCTCAACAACCTTGGAAGCCAAGTGCAGCACCCTTGCCTATTCCCAAGAAATTCAAAATGCCTGATATTCCCAAGTACGACGGGACAACCGATCCACACGATCATGTAACTGCTTTCACTACAGGAGTAAAAGGCAACGATCTGACTAAACAAGAAATTGAGTCATTATTGGTCAAGAAGTTCGGAGAGACACTTACCAAAGGGTCACTAACATGGTATTCTCTTCTACCCGAAAATTCTATTGACTCTTTTGCTGAGCTTGCAAATTCTTTTATAAAAGCACATTCCGGTGCACAAAAAGTCAAAAAAAAAATGGAAGACATATTCAAAATAAAACAAGGAGACGCGGAGTTGCTTCGTGAATTTGTAGACATGTTCAACGAGAAAGAATGCTGCTACCAAGGGTACCTGACAATTGGGCAGCAATGGCATTTGCAGGCAATTTAAATGACAAAAGCTCAGAAGCTACGAGAAGACTCAAGGAAAGCTTAAGAGAATTCCCAGCCACGGCATGGAACGATGTCTATAATAGGTACAGTACCAAGCTACAAATAGAAGAAAACACCATTGCTCAATCAAAAGCTGAAGATCGAACCAGTTCTAGACGCTCCAAACCAGAAAGGAGAACATGTAAGAACAGGTACGACCCATATATGGGACCTTCGGGACGAGAAACTCGTTCCCGGATTGAAAACACACAGTCATAATATAAACCGTCAAGTAGAGATACGAGCTCATCCTCCTCAAGATCCAGAAAGGATCGGGATAGAGGTATGCAAGAGTTGGAGATTACAACTTTAATGTAAGTACTTCTGAATTAATTACAGTACTAAGAAATATGGGCGATAAAGTTCGATGGCCCAAAGAAATGAGATCGAATCCAAACAGAAGGAATCTAGACTTCTGGTGCGAATTCCATAACGATCATGGACACAAAACATCAGATTGCAGATTATTGCAAGGTGAGGTAGAACAATTATTAAAACAGGGCTATCTAACGGAACTGTTTAGTGAAAAAGGTAAACAAGCATATATGAAGAACAGGCAAGAGCCCCAAAACCAGCATCTCCGAAGAGAACAGTGAATGTGATACACGAAGGAGAGGAGGTGAACGAAGTAGTCGGCAAAAGAACAACTAAATTCACAATTACACAAGGGAAGCGAATTCGTGAAGACATGGAAGCCGAAAATATATCATTCGACGAAGCACATGTCAACGGATTGTTTCTTCCTCACAACGACGCACTGGTAATATCCCTACTTATACATGACACTAACGTAAAAAGAGTGTTGATTGATCTATGTAGCTCAGTCAACATCATTTTGTTGAGAGTTGTGGAATAAATGCTAATGGAGGATCGAGTAATCCCAAAAGCACGAGCCTTATATGGGTTTGACAACTCTACGGTCATAACAAAAGAGGAAATTGAGCTTAGTACCTATGCAGAAGGAGTAATAAAAAATACAAAATTCCAAGTCAGTGATACCGATATGGCTTACAACGTAATCATGGGGAGACCATGGATCCATGATATGGAAGAAATACCATCTACTTTACATCAGGTAATTAAATTCCCTTCTAAATAGGGGATTCAACAGATCCGAGGTGATCAGCAGACTTCAAGGACTATAAATTCAGTAGCACACTCTAACAAAAAAGAGGTAACGGAAGAGTCAAAAGACGAGGAAATCGTCCAAACAGGTACGGAAGAAACTGGTACCCAAGTACGTACGACAGAAGGTAGCCACGAGAAGGTGAACCAAATCACCACAGAGGCAACATAAAAAAATAGGGACATGGATTCCGGACCCGATGTCATTCAGGAGCCGGAAGAAGACGAGCATATTAAAACAACTACTGAGGAGCTCGAAGCTATTTCACTGTTCGAGAAAGAGCCTGAGCAAAAAGTTCACATAGGAACGAGGCTAAGTCCCAGCAGACGAGGTAAGTTAATTGAGTATTTAAAAGCTAACGCAAATTGTTTTGCTTGGTCCCATTCAGACATGACAGGTATACCTCCGGAAGTGATGACTCATAAACTAAATGAAGATCAATCCTTCGTACCTGTCAAGCAAAAGAAAAGAAAGCAAGGACCATTCAATAACCAAGTGATCGATGAAGAGGTACAAAAACTCTTGAAAATTGGTTCAATACGTAAGGTAAAATATCCTAATTGGTTAGCTAATACCATAGTGGTACCCAAAAAGAATGGTAAATGGAGAGTATGCGTAGATTACACAGATTTGAATAAAGCATGCCCTAAAGACTTATTTCCATTACCACACATAGATCAAATGATTGAAGCCACTGTAGGTCATGAACTGTTAAGTTTTCTAGATGCGTATTCTTGCAATAATCAGATAAAAATGGATCCCTCAGACAAGGAAAAAACTTTCTTTATTACAAACATGGGGACTTATTATTACAAAGTCAAGCCATTTGGCCTGAAAAATGCTGGAGCCACGTATCAAAGGCTAGTGACCAAGATGTTCCAGGAACATCTGGGGAAAATAATGGAAGTATAGATTGATGACATGCTGGTAAAATCGACACAAGCGGGAGATCACTTCCAACATCTTTCAATCACCTTCGAAATCCTACACAGGTATAACATGAAACTAAATCCAGAAAAATGCGCTTTTGGCGTTGAATCATGTAAGTTTTTGGGTTTCCTTATATCAATTAGGGGTATAGAAGTAAACCCTGCTCAGATTAAAGCTATTTATGAAATACCCAATATACTTACGAGCAAAAAAGAAGTTCAAAGACTAACAGGAAGAAATGTAGCCTTAGTAAACCCTGCTCAGATTAAAGCTATTGATGAAATACCCAATATACTTACGAGCAAAAAAGAAGTTCAAAGACTAACATGAAGAAATGTAGCCTTAGGAAGATTTATCTCCAGGTCTTCAGAGAAGAGTTTTAAATTCTTTTCAGTTCTAAAAAAGCAGAATCAGTTCGAATGGACTGAAGAATGCCAACATGCTCTCAAGGATATGGAGGCCTATCTATCAAAACCCCCGCTGCTGTCTAAACCAAAAGAGGGGGAAAGGCTGTATGTCTATCTTGCCGTTGCAGAAATTGCCGTAAGTGCAGTACTAGTAAGAGAAGACAAAGGTAAACAATCTCTAATTTATTATGTAAGCAAATCTTTATTAGATTCTAAGACTAGATATCCTCATCTAGAAAAATTGGCCTTAACTCTAATCATGGCAGTTAGAAAATTAAGACCGTATTTTCAAAGTCACCCAATCTCTGTTGTGACTTCATATCCACTGAGGAATATTTTGCATAAACATGAGTTATCAGGGAGATTAGCTAAATGTGAAATAGAGTTAAGCGAACATGACATAGTGTATCAACCTAGGACTGCAATAAAGTCTCAAATTTTAGCTGACTTCGTCGCTGATTTTAATACTAGCATAATCCCTGAAGTAGAAAAAGAGATACAACTCTTCAACGGGACTAATCCAAGAATATGGACCCTATTTACTGACGGCTCTTCTAATGTAAAAGGAGCCGGCTTGGGAATTATTTTAATATCACCTACGGGTGAAAAAATACGACAGACCATTAAATATTATCCCATAACTAACAATGAAGCAAAGTATGAAGATGTCATTACATGGCTTGAACTGGAACGAGAACTCTCAATTGAGCAGATCGTGATCAAAAGTGAATCTCAACTAGTGGTGAACCAGATGCAGGGGACTTATACCGCTAGAGAGGCTCGGATGCAACAATATTTGGAAAAGACACGAGACCTAGCAAGGCAATTCCAGACATGGAAAGTTACGCAAATACCCAGGGAGGAAAATGCAGAAGCGGATGCATTAGCTAACCACGCAACATTTACTGATGTAACAAATAAAGACAATACGATTGTCATACACCTATTTCATTCAACAATCGACTAGGATAAAAATGAGGTAACATTTAACAATTTAACCTAGGATTTGAGAAACGAAATTGTGAATTTTTTGCAGAATGGTACCGTACCTGAAGATAAAAAAGCAGCTCAAACACTTCGCCGGAAAGCTGCATGGTACTGCCTAGTTCGTGATACCTTATACCGCAAAATGTTTAGAGGTCCCTAAGAAAAGTGCCTTGTACCCAATCAAACGGAATACGTGATGAAGGAAGTACACGAGGGACATTGCGGAAACCACGCATGAGCAAGATCCTTAGTCAAAACCATAATCATAGCAGGATACTATTGGCCTAAAATGGAAGAAGAGGCTGAGCATTTCGTAGATAAATGCGACAAATGTCAACGATATGCTAACAACATGCATCGACCAGCAAAGTTACTTCACCCAGTGGTGTCACCATGGCCATTCATGAAATGAGGCATGGATATAGTGGGACCTCTTCCCCCAGCTAAAGGAAAGGTACGGTTCTTACTCGTATTAACTAATTATTTCACAAAATGGGTGGAGGTAGATGCTTTTAAATAGGTGTGAGAAAAAAAAGTGAAAAGCTTCATATGGAGACATATAATATGCCGCTTTGGAATACCAAAGGAGATCATATGTGACAATGGCCCGCAGTTCATAGGCTCACAAATTACAGAATTCTTTGAAAGATGGAAAATCAAACGAATTACTTCATCACCATATCACCCCGTGGCTAATGGGCAAGCCGATTCAACAAACAAAGTCATCGCCAATAACCTAAAGAAACGGTTGGAAAAAGCCTAGGGAAACAGGCCCGATGAGCTACCGGCAGTATTATGGGCTTACAGAACTACTGCAAAAACAGCCACGGGAGAAACTCCATTCACATTTGTTTACGGTTCAGAAGCTTCAATACCGGTGGAAATCGGCGAACCAAGCACAAGGTTCACAATAGCAACAGAAGAAACAAACAACGACGAGTTGAGGACAAATCTAGATTTGCTCGAGCAAAGGAGGGAAGCTGCACTAATACGTATGGTAGCCTTACAACAGAAAAGCTCACCTCAGATATTTTAAAATTGAGGACTTCGTTCTCAAAAAAGTCTTCCAATCAACAAAGGAAGCTGGTGCAAGAAAGCTAAATCCAAACTGGGAAGGACCTTACAAAGTCCGTGGCATCGCTGGAAAAGGCGCTTATGAGCTGGAGGATATGGATGACAGAATCTTACCAACCAGTTGGAATATTGTTCATTTGAAGAAGTATTAATTCTGATTAAAAGGAATACCCCCGATTAGGTATCATTACATTCGTTTTTAATTTTGTACAGTTAAAATTGTACTAACGTTTTTAGATGATAGGCAAAAAGCTAACCCATCACCAGATGATGATATTAGACCTGCATAGACATGAGGAAGTAACTGAATTCCCGGTCTAGGGTTACAAATTTCTGATGGACGTTTTTAAGGGTTAAGCAGTCATCATCTAAAAACTATATACCTTCGAGTCCCGTATGTTTTTCCTTTTCAAGAAAAGAACTACAAGGAAGGAGAAGTCAAGTGCTCGAGATTTCATTCTTCAAAGCTCAAACACTTGGGGGACTATACAGTATGGAAGGAAAAGAAGAAGCAAAAAAGACTATCAAAAAGTCAAAGCTCAAGCTTGAAGATCCATCTTCCCAAACAAGTCAAGGACCATGAGCAAAATCAAAGAGCCAAAGACAAAAACACAAAGCCTGATTCAGAAACCTTCAAAAAATACCCTCGTAAATGTAAACGAATGTTTCAAAAAACATATTCGTAATGGTAAACGAGTGTTTAGGTTAAAGGTAGAATATTAGATACGGATAAAAATGCATATCCCTGTACTTAGTCAAAAACTGTTGTAAATAAAAATAGTTATGGATGAAAAAAGTATTATCCTTGTATTTATTAAAAAACTGTTGTAAATAAAAATAGTTACGGATGAAAAAAGCATTATCCTTGTATTTATTCAAAAACCGTTGTAAACAGAAACAGTTACGGGTAAAAATTCATACCCTTATATTTATTTAAAAAAAATTGTTATAAATGAAAACAATTATTCCCTTGTACTAATTCGAAAAAACTGTTGCAAAAGAAAAACAGTTACGAAGTACAGGTTCATATTAAATCTGTTGAAATAAAAAAACGTTACAAATGAGTTATGAACGATACACAAACACATGTAAAATGTTATGAAAGTTCGAAATGATACAAAAACTTTCTTCAAAACATTGTTAAGAAAAACATGTGAAATTCCTATCTCTCTTTTGTATATTTACACCATTATGAAGTTGAGACGTCTTCTTCATTAAGTGTCGATCAAAAAAGGGCCCTCTTTTATAAATCGTGCCTATTATGACAAGGTACGAAAAGTCTCAGAATTTCTTAATGCAAAGTCAGAAACTCAGAGGTAAAACAAAAACCTCAAAAAGAAAGCATGCAAAGACTTAAGAGTGAAACAAAAACTCAAAGAAAGCTAAAGTCATGCTAGTATTGATATTAATATATTACGGCAAAATAAACTAAGTGTTGACTTAGTCTGATCCGGATTAGTTTATACATTGATTTCCCCTAAGTTGTCAGTTGGGGACTTACGAAGGATCTAAGTTTACCCCCGATGGGACTGGGGGTAACCACCAATTGTTGCAAATCCAAAAAAAAAAAAAAGAACCAAGTTCTTTACACTTTTCTAGATGGGGGGTTGTCTTCACTGGCAGGAGGAGCGACTTGAGATGGAGAGACACGAGCAGCAGGGACCTCAACCTCAGGTGAAGAGAAATTCTGACTTTGTTGAGACTTCTCAATCGTCTCTATGGTTTTAGCAATTTCGGCTTCCAAGTCAAAACCCTCTTGGCCCATTTCCGTCAATGTGTCAAGACGGGCATTCAGATAAGCCCAGCTAACATCGACAGATGCTTTGTCTTCAAGAGCTTCATAATCCTTCTCCCACTGTTAGCTTCAACTCTTAACTCGTCTCTTTCAGCCACGACAACATCGTGAGAAGCTTGTAAAGGAGCAAGAGACCTTTCCAGAACTTAGACCTTTTCTGAGGAAATACGGAGGTCATCTTGGGTTTAGGTGAGAAATTGTACAAGTTCACCAGAGTACACCTCCTTCTGGTCCAACAAAGCCTTCATGGTCCTAATCTCCTCTGTGGCACGGGAAAGCTGCTCTGCAAATGAAGACTCCAAGATATTTTTATCCTTACCTGCCTGGTTGGAAGACGCCTTCTCTATGGCCAGTTCTGCTGCAACAACTCTAACCCGCTTCTCCAAGTTACACTTTTCCCCCTCCATTGCCTCCATGTCAAGCTGTAAACTCTCATAATGCTCCTTCGAATTGCTAGCCTCGGTTTGGAAGTCATTCGCTGATTGCTCCACTTGAACGATTCTCTTCATTAACTTTGTGCCTATAAGGTTGATCTACATAAAAAGATAAATTAGATACGGTAAGAATATATAAGTACATATGAAGGGAGAGAAAGTTTTACCTTTAAAGACGAATGCACAATCTCGTTCATCCAAGTCAAGGAGCTGTGGCTTTCTAGCTTAGACTTCTTGGTTGGGCCTATCAATGGCTTTAACCATACATCAGCTTGGCCCGACTTTTTCAAGAGGCTGCCCGTTACTGGAACTTCTATTGTAACTTGCTTCATCACCCCCTGCTGGAAGACCCTACTTCAACAGCAGAAGGCACGAAAGTGGGGGCGGGTGAAGGAGCCACAGACGGAGCAGATTCAGGAACAAAAACAACAATGGGAGCAGGAGGAGAAATAACAGCCACAGGAGCAGAAACATCAATGGGAGCAATAGAAGGAATTTCCTTAGGAGCAGGAGGAGAGAAAATAGCAAGGGGAGCTTCATCAAAAATGGTACCAAAACCTTGACGGAACATTAGATCAATGGATTCACGAACAAGAGAGGGAGTTGCATCCTCGGGGGCAGAAAGTTCGGATTCAGGCACGGGAGGATCAACAACGGGTGCAGACTCGTCGTTAGAGACCACCCTCCTCCTACGTGACCTGTGGACCAGTGAACCCACCTCTTCCTCTTCCTCCTCTAAGATCCCGGACCCACTTGCTTTTCTTTTCGAAGAGGAGGAACCAACAATGATCTCCTGGGCCTTTGCCAGGGACAACCTTGAAGTGGACACATCCACAACAAAAATTCCACGAGCAGGAAACCCTAACAAATGAAAGGGATCAGATAAAGCTCAAAAAAGGAAGAAGTAAAAAAAAGCTTCACTTTTCGTGGGTCTTAACCTTCCAACCAAACCTCACAGAGAGGTACTTCCACGAATGTTCTTCTAAAGGAGTGATTGATAAGAGATTTCTTACCCAATCACGGAAATCGGAGACATTCTCGACGGTTCCCATGGTTGGTGCAAAAAGAAAATGAAACAGTCACGATACTGATAATTTATCGAAAATAAAATAAAAGGAAAGTGAGAAAAACTATACTCACGTGCAAGATTCCACTTCTCAGGGAATGGGAGATTTTCTTCACCTACTAAACCTGCAGTAGGGACAACAACATACCAGACATACCACCCTCTATCCTTGTCATCATCTGGAGTAACTAACACCCTTTTACGCCTAGCCGCGAGAGTGAACACTCCTTGGCAGAACAACATCAGAGAATATAGGCGAATAAGATGATGAAAGGTAAAGGGTATGGAAACTAAATTGGCCAAATACCTAAGGCACTCGACTACTCGCCAAACAAGAGGACCGACTTGTCCCAGGCAAACTTTGAAGAATCGACAAAACTCGATGATAACAGGGTCAATGGGAGGCTTGAATCCTAATGTGAAGGGATAGGTATAGACAAAAGAGTACCCAATCCTGTAAGAGGTTATCTTTTGGTTATCGTTGGGAACAACAATAGGAAAATCAGGCTTCTAATGACAATCGCTGCGTACAAGAGACACTAAGCCCTCTGTTATTTGAGTAGGATAAAGGTCAACACTGTCATGTGATGACATTGAAGAAAGGTGCTCACTCATAGCCTGACTATCCTTGGCAAAAAAAATAATCTGCGGGAACAATCTCATCGACCCTTGGCTCACGAAGTGCTTCAGTATGTTCTCTACTCTTTGACGAAGATATAGAAGCCCTAGCCCTCGAAGAAGACGAAGGAATATAAGACCTAGAAGATGGCGGGGGAGAAGAATAAGAAGAAGAACCCCTAGAAGGAGTGGAACTTAAGCTCCTAAACCTACCGCCTCTCCTACTCCGTGTCAGAGCTGAAGAGAGAGTTAATTCATCTACAATAATGACTTTTCTACATTGTTGGTTTGAAGATAACATATTTACGAAGATGAAGAATTTACAAGTAAAGAATGAAGGTTGGATGTTTTTCGTGAAAGTAAAGAAAGGAAAAGGGGTATTTATACTCGAAGGCGCCCGTCAAAAAATAGAAAAACAGTGATGCGAAAGTCATAATTGAAGTTGTCACTTCGTGACTGATGCAGCCGGAAAAAGCCCTAAATGGCGCTGAATAATTGCATAACTTACCCGGGAACACCACATGGCACGTGCATTAAATAGAAGTGACAAGCGATGCGTACATTCAGAGACGGATGCAATGGTATGAGTGAAGCGGCGACAAAATATTCCCGCCATAAATGAGTATCCACTTACCAAATATTAATCGATAAATAAATGGTAAGTGGGGGGACTATCTGTATTGGTAAAAATGAGCTTCACACGTGTAACAATTATGATGACTCAGCAATCTATGTGGAGCAATGATAACATGACAAATGGACGAGACTTTATGAAGAGGTACGAGATAAAGAGGAACGGAACAGCATACCCACGGGGGAATCAGATACAGGAATCTCAACCTAATTGAGAAGATGAAGAGACACGGTCAAGATGAATCAAGGCAAAATACAGGGCAGATTCAGAGATCTTCAATTAATGAGCCAATTTTTACATAATCTTCACGCAATAGTTACGATTAATCATTGTAACATTACATTAATGCCACTATTAGTCATTAATGCTCAATCACTGAAAAGAGTAGACGTTATATTAAGAAATTCCCTATAAAAGGGAGTAAAATATAACTTGTAAAGACACGTTCGAATCACTATTCAAATATACTTACTTTCTGTGCATCTTTATTGCTTTCTATTTACGAATTTACTTACAATTATTTCCATATTCTCTTGGTTATCAGAAACCCATGTTCTTCTTAAAATAACATTGGCAGAGAATCTAATTTTTTGGTTAAACATTCTCGTGATTTGAATTTTGAATTTTACTCTGCGCTTTGAGTACATGGAATTGATATGGTGGGATCGGGTTGCACGCCGCAACATGTGAGATAGGGGTGGAATAATGTGGTGGAATAAGGGTGAATCTATACTATACGGTGGGATCGGTTTGCACGCCGCAACATGTGTAATAAGGGTGGATTGTTTTGGTAGAATAAAGGTGAGTTATGATTCTGATATTGTGATACGATGGGATCGGGTTGCACACCGCAACAACCTATGTGTTATATTTCTCTGAGCTGTGTTAGTTTTACGGTATTTTCTTTTGCACGTAAGGTTTGGTAAATTATGAACGTTGTTGGTTTATTTCCTGAAGTAGTAGCTATCATTTTCAATTGACTGCTTTATTTCATTATGTATTTCCTTTTCTGTATTTATTATATATATATTGCGTACAGGTTGTAATGTGAGTGACCCGCCTTAGCCTCGTCACTACTTCGTCGAGGTAAGGCTCGACACTTACAGAGTACATGGGGTTGGTTGTACTGATACTACACTCTGCACTTCTTGTGCATATTTTGGCATTGGCCCCAGCTGATCGAGAGGCGTAGCAACTTAGAGTGGTTCAATGGAGATTCAAGGTAGATATGTCGGCGTTCGCAGACCTTGAAGTCTCCATCTATCTTCCCACGTTTTACTATTTCTTTCATTCAAACATTTGTATTTCTTTCAGACTTTGCTTGTAGAAAATCTTAGAAGTTTGTAAATTGTGACTCCAAATCCGTGTCGTAGTAAATATTATAACATTTATATTATTCTACACTCGTTTTATCCCGTTTTAGCTTATTTGATTTTATTTACTGAATTGAATAAAAATTGGCTTAATGATTCTCTAATGTTAGCTTGCCTAGCAAGTGAAATGTTAGGCGCCATCACGGTCCCGAAGGTGGGAAGTCCGGATCGTGACAGCATATGTGATGTTTCTATGTGCAGAAGCGAATGCAGGCTTGGGTGTGAGGGACCACAATTGAAGAGTTTTAGCTGCAGAAGCGAGACACGCCTACAAAAGGATTCACGCACCTGCGACTTTGCAGATATGGAGTATGTATCGCAGATGCGAGACATTGGTCGTAGAAGAGACGTCGCAGATGCGACACTTTTGGCTGCAAATTCGAAATCACTGGCAGATTTTATAATTTTGAGGGTTAGCTCATTTTTTCGCTATTTTGAGTTTTGGAGCTCGATAAGAAGCGATTTTGGAAGGGATTTTCACCATAAATTTGAGGGTAAGTGATTTCTACTTGATTTTGATTATATATCTTGATTACCCATTGAATTCTACACCTTGATTATATATCTTGATTTCCCATTGGATTCTACACCTAAAATATAGAATTTGGAAGTAAATTTTGGGGTTTTGTCCACAATTCAAGAGAGTATAATTTGGGAATTTTAAGGTTGTTTTGGACTCGGGTTTGGATTTAATCACATACTTTGACTCTTGGAGCTATGGGTAGTCAGAATCTACCCCTTGACTCCAGTTTTGACCATGTGGACCCGTGTTGACTTTTGTTGACGTTTTAGGATTTGATTAAATATTGAAGCTTTATTGTTTAGAATTAATTCCTATGGATTTGTTTGACGTTATTGAGTTGTATTTGACTAGATTCGATACGTTGGGAGGTTGATTTGAGAGGAAAGGCTATTTTGGAAAATTGAAGCTTACCGGGTGGAGGTAAGTCTCTTGTCTATCCTGGTAAGAAAAAATCTTCCCCATAGGCAATTTGTTTGCTACTTGATACTTGATTTAGGTGCTTCATATATGTGAGGTGACGAGCGTATATGCGTGGCTATGTTATGACCATATCCGGTTAGAGTTAGGCTTATATCATGCCTTGTTGAGAATTTATGAATTGTTATACACATGTCATTGATTCTTTGACTATGTGATGAATCTTAATCATGCTTAGAGACTATGCTATAATTATGACTTGTTGATTGAACTTGACATATTTATTTCACCGTGTCAGGCTTCTACTTTAGCAATATTCATGCAATTGCCATAATTGACTTATGATTTAGTGATTATCGATTCTTGTTGCTTATGTTGGATATTGTTATCGGACTTAAGAATATTAAATGAACAAATTGATCTATTATAGAAAGTTGAATTACATGATTAGCCATAGCTATATTTATGCACGTTAACATTCATTTGTATTTGATATTTTGTCATTTTGCGTCTTTATTACATCATATCATATGCATATACGTGAGTTGGAGAGTGGAATATTGAGGAAAGTTAAGGATTTGGCATGGTTTTGGAAAGGTTTTCGACTGAATTGAGACACTTAGTCTCATTTTGAAAGTTTAAGTTGTAAGAGTTGATCAAGGTTTGATTTTTATGTAAATGATCGCATATTGGTGATTTGATGGTTCCAATAGGTTCGTATGATGATTTTGCACTTATTCATACTTTCAGATTTGGATTTGGAGGTTTCTAGGATGTTTTGGCTATATTTGTCGAAAGTTGGCAATTTGAAGGTTTGAAGTGTTCCTAAGTTTGAACAGAGGTTTATTTTGATGATATTGGATTTGAATTGTTGTTCTAGGACTTGGAAGAATTTTATTTTGTCATTTTGGACTTGTGTGCAAAGTTTGGTTATAATCTGTATTGGTTAGGCTTGAATCTGTAAAGTCTGGTTATAATCCTAATTGGTTAGGCTTGAATCAGACGTTTGATTTGAATTTTGGAAGTTATTGAACTTAAGAGAAGTTCAACTTGTGTTTTGATTGCCGATTCTTCATTTTGATGTTAATTATGGTGTTTTAAGCCTCTGGACAAGTTTGGGTGAGGTATCAAGACTTGTTGGTAAGATTGGACAGGGTCTTGGGGGCTTCGGTGTGTTTCGGATAGGTTCTGAACCATTTTTGAGGTTTTTGGCACTTGTGGTTCTGGTGCATAGCACCCGTGGAGATGGGTGCACTGGAAAAGTCGCATTTGTTAGGAGAGGGTTCGCAGATGCGAAGAGGAGCCTAATTGGGCAATGGTCGCTTTTGCGGCGTTTGGTCACTTCTACGAGGGAGGTCCGCAGATGCGCACATCGCATTAGTGAAGGAGTTTTACACATGTGAAGTCAGCTAAAGGAAGGGCACTGATGCGCAAATCTGGATTGCACCTACAGTCTCGTAGATGCGAGGATTTGGTTCGTAGATCCGGAATCACTGACAAGCTTTTATATTTCGAAGGGTTATCTCTGTTTTTATTATTTGGAGTTTTGGAGCTTGGGTGGAGCTCTTGTTGGAGAAATTTTTTCCATAGTTTGGAGGGAAGTAATTTCCACTTGATTTTAATTTGATATCTTGTTTCCACATAGAATATTACACATTGATTATGGAATTTGAAAGAGAAATTTTTTTTTTGGGGGAGGGGGGGGGTGGTGCTAGGTTTTTTAGAGTGAATAATTGAGATTAGAATCCCGATTAGGAAGTCGGATTTGGATGAAACTTATATATTTGGGCTCGTATTTGAATGGATAGTCAGAATTTGTGAGTTTTGTCAAGTTTAAAAAGCAACCGCACATTGATTTTTTGGTTGACTATGTGTATTTCATTAAAGATCAAGCCCTTATGCACCGTAATTATTTCCTTTAGTATTATTTGACACCATGGTGTGTTATTGACTATATTTGAGCCGTTCGAAGGTTGATTCGCGAGGGAAGGCATTTGGAATTTTGACTTGGCTCATTTCAGGTAACTGTTTTACCTATCCTTGGTTGGGAGACTAGATACTTGAATTGTTGATGTTGGCTACGTGTTAAGGGTGGCGTATATGTGAGGGTCAAGCCATGTGCGTGTACCGAGGTTATCTATATTTGGGATAGTCCTTAGGCTATATTATGCCTTGTTTTGGATATTGTAATCCTTGTTATCATGCCTATATTATTTGTATTACTACGTAACCTGGTGAATCAAGCTAGAGATCATGTGTAGGTTTGCGTTCCTGTTTGAAAATGATATTTGATGTGTTCCTGTGTTATGGACTAATATGACAACATGTGAATTGTCAATGCGGGTTGAGTTGACTATGGTATGTAAGCTATCTGTGCGGTGGTTATGATTATGGCACGTGATCTGTTTGTGCAGCATGCAGATAAAGATACACCCCCTAGGGTCGTCCTCTCATATTTCTCCTTGATGACGTACATGCAATTGTGTAAAACCGATCATTATTGGGTTTTGTATATCTTCTCTATATGCAAACTCCTTGGATATATATGTTATTTTACCACGTATCTCCTATATATGTTATCTCGGAATATCTTCTAAATATGCAGCTTTCGTTGATGAAATGACGCACAATACATATCTTCTCTATATGTCTCTTTGTGTAGTTTGACTCGTCTACTTATGCATATCATCGTTATCTGTCGCGCTATTATTAGGTTTGATGTTAGTGCATATCTTCTCTATGTGCATTGTTTGCTTATTTGCACTTCATGCGTTGATTGTGGTATTGTTACAACATATTCATAAGTATTCTTGAATTGTAGAGATATATCACGTGAGTATTATTGGTGATTCTTGCTTTTACCTCTCTGAAGTTAGTCATGATACTTACTGAGTACATGGGATAGGTTGTACTCATACTGCACTATGCACTTCATTGTGCATTTTTAGGGGTTGAACCCAGTTGCACCTTGAGCTTAGTTGTTGAAGTGCGTGTCTTGTGAGTTAATTAGAAGGATTTGAACTTGAGGCGGTGGAGGTGGTTGGAACTGTTGAAAGATTATGATATCATTATTTTGTGCCATCTAGGGAAGGCCAATGTGGTAGCAGATACATTGAGTAGAAAGGCGTAGAGCATGGGAAGTTTGGCATTTATTACAGTCGGGGAGAGGCCATTATCTATGGATGTTCAAGCGTTGGCCAACAGATTTGTGAGATTGGACATTTCTGAGCTGAGAAGACTCCTTTCTTGTATTGTTTCACGGTCGTCCTTATTCGAGCACATTAAGACTCACCAGTATGATGATCCCGATTTGTTTGTCCTTAGGATACGGTGCAACGAGGTGGTGCTAAGGAGATGACTATTAGTGATGATGGTGTATTGTGACAGCAGGGTCGAGTTTGTGTTCCTAATGTCGATGGCTTGAGATTGTCGATTCTCATAGTTTGTGGTATTTCACTCATCCAGGTGCTACGAAGATGTATCTTAATTTGAAGCAACATTATTTGTGGAGAAGGATTAAGGACATTGTTGTCATATTTCACGGTGTTTGAATTATTAGCGGGTCAAGTATGAGCACCAGAGACTGGGAGCGAGGTTTGTTTCAAAAGATTGATATAGCTGAGTGGAAGTGAGAACGCATTACTATGAACTTTGTGGTAGGGTTTGTGTGGACCTTGGGAAAGTTCGATGCCTTTAGGATCATTGTTGATCGATTGACCAAGTCGGCGCTTTCCATTACGGTTATGACTTCCTATGCTTCATAAAGGTTATCTCAGATATACACCAGAGAGATTATTCACCTGCATGGTGTACCTATTTCTATCATCTGGGATCATGACACCCAGTTTACTTCACACTTCTGGAGGTCTGTTCTGCGTAAGTTGGGCATGCAGGTTGAGTCGAGTATTGTAGTTTATCCTCAGACGGAAGGGCATCACGAGTGGACCATTCAGATCTTGGAGGATATGTTGAGAGCCTTTTTTTGTTATAGATTTCAGAGGCCAGTGGGATCAGTTTCTACCACTAGCGGAGTTTGCATACAACAACAATAACTAGTCTAGCATCGAGATGGATCCATATGGGGACTTATATGGGAGGGGATGTCATTCTACGGTTGGTTGGTTTGAACATTGAGAGGCTAAGTTGTTGGACACAGACTTGGTTCGTGATGCTTTGGATAAGGTAAAGTTGATTCAGGAGAGACTTCGTACAACGCAGTCCAGGTAGAAGAGTTATGCTAATAAGAAGTTTGTGATGTAGCAATCATGGTGGGTGAGAAGGTTCTGCTTAGAGTTTCCTTATGAAGGGCGTGATGAGGTTTGGAAACAAGGTCAAGTTGATCCCGAACTTTAATGGTCCATTTCAGGTATTGGAGAGAGTTAGCCAGGTCGCCTATAGACTTGCTTTGCATCCTAGTCTTTCAGGATTTCATCCGATGTTTCATGTTTCCATGCTTCAGAAGAATTATGAGGATCAGTCACATGTGTTGGATTTCAAGCCGGTGCGGTTGGACGAGAATTTGGCTTATGAAGAGGAACTAGTGGCCATTTAGTGGAGAGGTCAAACCGTCGAGGAGGCGACTTGTGATACTGAGCATGATATGCGGAGCAGATACCCTCATCTTTTTGGCATTTCAAGTATGATCATAAACTCATTCAAGGAAGAACGTTTTTAAGAGGGAGAGAATGTAAAGACCCGACCTTTGTCCTGAGTATTTGAGTCGTGTTCCCTTATTGATGTTTCCCCTATGCTTGTTAGATGTTTTGTGACTTTCGGGGATGATTGGTTTGGCTTCGGAAAGGTTTTGGGTGGATTGAGACACTTAGTCTCATTTTGGAAGCTTAAGTTGTACGAGTTGATCAAGGTTTAATTTTAAAGAGCAATTTGAGGGTTTTTTTGCTAGATTTGGAGAGTGAATAATTAAGATTTGAACCCCGATTTGGAGTTGAGTTTAGATAACTTTGTATATTTGGACTCGTATTCAAATGGGTAGTCGAAATTCGTGAGTTTGGTCAGGTTTTGGGAAACAAGTCCAAAACCTTTATGTAATTGATTCGAAATTCTGGTTGACTTTATGTAATTGATTAAAAATCGAGCCTATATGCTCCTTAATTATTTTCTTTAGCTTTATTTGACACCGAGGTATGATATTTGACTAGATTCGAGTCGTTCGGAGGTCGATTCACGAGAGAAAGCATTTTTGAAGTATTGACTTGGCTTTTTGATGTAAGTATCTTGCCTAGCCTTGATTGAGGGACTAGTAATTGAATTATTGATGTTGTCTACGTACTAGGGGTGGCGTACATGCGAGGGGTCGAACCCATGTGCGTGCACTGAGGTTATCCATGTTCGGATAGTCCTTAGGCTATATTACGACTTATTTGGATATTGTGTTCCTTGCTATCATGCTTATTATGTTTTTATTAGTAAGTAACCACGTGAACCATGCTAGAGATCATGTGTAGGGTTTCCTTCTTGTTTGAACATGATATTTGTTGTGGTGTGGCGTAACCGCCTTATATGAGCTGTAATTGTACACTTCACATGCATACACTTTAACACGCTATTTTATCAATCCATGAGTATGTGATTTGATATCCACTGACTGTATACATGTATTTTTGTATATATTTTTTTGTGTGTTATGGATTGATTTGACAAATGTGAGTTGTCTGTGTGGTGGTTATGTTTATGGCACGTGACTTATCTGTGCACCATGTGAATAAGGATCCATCCCCCTAGGGTGAATTTATACATAATTTTATCGCATATCTCCTCTATATGTTAGCTCCAGAATTATATACATGCCTTTATATGCATATCTTCTCTATATGCATCCTTCATTAATTATATGACACATAATATATATCTTCTATATATGTCTCTCTATGTAGTTTGACCCTTCTGTTATACATATCATCTCTATATGTTCCGCTGTTATTCCGTTTGATGTTAGTGCATATCTTCTCTATGTGCACTATCAGCTTATCTACATTTCATGTATAGATTCTGGTATTGTTACTGCATATTCGTAAGAATTATATAGATATATCACGTGAGTATTATTGGTAATTCTTGCTGCTACTTTTCTGAGGTTAGCCATGATACTTACTGAGTATATGAGAACAGTTGTATTCATACTACACTTTGCACTTTACTGTGTAGATTCAGGGATTTAACCCCGCTAAATACCTTGAGCTGAGTTGCTGATGTGCTGTTGAGACAAAATAGAGCTGCTTTTCGTTCGTAGTTCCTGGCATCTCTCCCTAACTTCTTTATTGTTGTTGTTGTTGACCAGTGGTGGTTTTGTGTCATGATAATTTTTTTAATTAAATTTCTAACTATGTATAATGTATTTAAAATAGAGATATCTGAATTGAGATTTAAAATTAAAAAATGTGACCATAATGATCCGAATCCATTTGCTCTTGTTGAAACATAGAGGATTATGAAATTAGCAAGAAATACTTGAGTCAATTTGGAAACAACACGGGAAAATAGATTTCAAATACCTAAGACAATTAAGTTTGAATAAATTAAGATAGACCTGTTCCCAAAGGATCCTAATTGAACGAGGTAAGAATCAAAACATACCGACAAGGAGAATAGACAATGAGAGACTTACCTTTTCCTGATGTTCCCTAGCTTTTTTATGTCGATGTGATTAAATTCGGTGTTGACCCTACTTCTATTTTGGCAATTAACCCTTAATAGAGTCCGTGGCTCTTTGGACAATGAAGAGAGTAAGGGGTCATTTGGTAGGGTGTATAAGAATAGTGCGAAATAAGGTGTATTAATAATGTATGAATTAGTAATGCATAGGTTAGTAATACAAGTATTAGTTATGCAGATATTATTTTTTATCTACTGTTTGGTGTGGTATATTAAAATTATAATGCATTGCAAAATTTTTAAGAAAAATAGTTGTTTACAAAAATACCTTCCATATTGTCTAGCTTTAAGGGATTTTAAGGACAATTTTATCTTTAACGATGCTAATGCATACATTAATAGCCTTGGTATTACTAATGTCATGGTTTATTCTATGCATTACTTATGCATAGGATAATGCCAAGTATGATAGGTTGAACAAATGTACCAAACAAAGTATTAGTAATGCATAGAGCTAATGCTTGCAATATTTATTCTAATACCTCCTACCAAACGACCCCTAAAGATATATCCAATGGCGGATCAAAATTTATATATATGAGTTCGGGAAAATCAGGAAATAAAGTAAACTCTATTTTTACTATTTAGAATCCATAAACTCAAAATCTTGAATCTGCTTCTATTAACGGAGGATCGCCATTTCTTGACTGCACGCAGCAATATTACGTTCATTCACTACGAGATTCAAGCATATTCATAAACAACACATTCTCAAATAAGAGGGAACATATACAGCCAATAGGTACTTTGCCTATATATTTCAAACTTGATAACTTATTAAAAGAGTTTGTATAGGTTTAGTGCATGAAAATAGGGGAGAGAGACTAAAAAGAACATGATAGTTTGCCTATACTTTCACAATTTCCTTCCACGTACAACAAATTCTTTCAATAGGTAACACCGTAAACTCGCCCCTGCATTCTATCCAACAGGCGACCATTTTTATACTAAGGAAAGTAATAGCTTGTTCAAACTTCTAAAGTCAGCTTATTTTAAGAAGTATTTTTTTTAAATGTACTTTTTGGAAAAGGTACTTTTTGTATTTAGTTAATTAATTTGAAAAGTATTTTTGATCAGTAATTAGTATTTGACCAAGTTTTTAAAAACTATTTCTTAGTATATTTTTTTCAAAAGTGCTTCACACAGAAGAATACTTTTGGAGAAAAACTATTCTTTTTTGTTTCTCCTCAAAAGCACTTCTTTTTCCATCTAAAAGCATGGCCAAACATCTCAATTTTTGGCCAAAAAATCACTTTTGGCCCCAAAAAAAAAGTTTGGCCAAACCGGCTTTAGGCCTAGATAACCTTCATGACAAGGGCGGATTTAGGGGGGCGGAAGGAGGTTCACCCGAATCCCCTTCGCCGAAAAATTACACTGTATATATAAGACAAAATTTATTTTTTACCTCTATATATTAAGTTTTGAATCTCCTTAACATAGCACAAATGTGTAGCTTAGTGGTTAAGGGGGTTTAAAACTTTTGTAAGGTCATATGTCCAATTCCCTCCGGCTATAATTTTTTTTAACTTTTTTCTTTTTGAACGCTGTTCGCGAAGATCCGACCTCCGCCACTACTTCCTGATATAGTGCTGGACAGTCGAATTAAGCAGTTGTCATTAATTTTAAAACATCTAAGAATAACAACAATTATTACGGGTCTATCTTAAACATATAAACTGTTAAAATGGTGAGCCAAATTTGACGTGAATTGTTAACACCATATAAACCTAAAACTAGACCAAAATCGATATGTTGTAACAAAAAGGAAGAAAAGAAAAAGAATAAGAAGACTTGAAGACATACACAAAAACCCTAACTAAAACCTTAACCAAATTGTAACTGAAACGAACCATCAAACTGCAAGCTGACCTAAGCATCACTTCATAGTTAGAAACCTGCAACTCGACTGTTATTTGCTGAAAAGTGGACAACTTTGAGAAAATTTAACTTTTATGGAAAATAATTCAGGAACTAGGATGCCCTTTCTGTCAGAGTTCTCAGACTTCCTTTTTATTCTGAAAATCTAGATCCAAGAGAAGGAGTCGGAAACAAAATATTACAAAAACAAACAAAAAGAACGAAAATAAGTGGAAAAGAAAAAAGGAACCGGAGTATGTATAACGCCTAAGTACAGGGTGTGTTAATGTATAGCGCCTTGTACTTGAGCGTTATACATAAAGCTGCACATGTCAGGGTATATCGCCCATATACACGGCGCTATACATAACTTTTATGTATAGCACCGTATATATGGGCGTTATACGTCTAATTTAAAATCCATCGTCTTCCTCCAGACGAATCCCATTCTTCTTCCCCCATTTTTTTACTCCTCCTCCAAAATTTTGGTCCCCCCCC
>MDKH01133978.1:0-14404 GCA_005239495.1 Nicotiana undulata
TAACAAGACTCTCAGTCAAATACATAGCACATATTATGCCGAAGCGTACGACCGAAGCGACGCGGAAATGAATGTGCACTGCCGAGGGTCGAGCGGCACGAACCATAGATGCATCCATTACCCCGCTCCCGAATCGATCATGCGATGCGGTTGGCATAAATATAGGGCTACCCCGCTCGCGAATCTTACATACGACACGGGTGCTCGTAGACATACACAGAATTTGTCAGGAAATTCAGGAATTTATCATGGATTATTCTTGAATTCAGATATTTAAGCACTTAAACTTACACATAGCTTCCTAAATTCTCATGTCAGTTTCGAGGGTAATAAGAAACTAGGAACACATGTAAAGATACTGGTAAGGCACATAAAAGGATGCTTGTGAAATCCTAAATTCTACCCGACACAACAGAGTAGTAGCTACGCATGGACTCTCGTCACTTTGCGCGTACGTAGCCCCCGCAAATAAGGACAATTTGATCGTTTACATTTACATATGGGGACAATTTCCTCTTACAAGGTTGGAAAGGAGACTCACCTCGCGTAGAATCTACTTCATGGTCAAGAACGCGCCCGAAACTCCAAACTTTACACCCGAGGACTCGAAACTAGCCAAATGGTATATAAATATGTCAATGCATGCTCAAAGTATGGAAATTCTCCTACTTATTTAGTAAATTCACTATTCTTGAAGAAATCCCAAAATACACCCCCAGGCCCACATGCACGGATTCCAGAAAGTTTTGAAGATAACACTCACCCATAGCCTAAGGATCAATAATATATAATTTTTGTATGATTTCATGGTAGAAAAGTGGTGAAATTCCCTAAAGTTCATCAACCCTAGGTTTTCACTCTAATCCCTTTGATTTCCACTAATTAGTAGTTAATCCTATTAATAATTCATGTATTAATCTAACTCTAGGGTAGAATTCACTCACCTTAACAGTAGCTAGGTTGTGGAGAGTTCTTCCCAAGCTCTCAAGTCTTCAATGGAGGTGTAAAATGAAAAAAATGAAGGAAATCCCGTGTTTAAATGAAAACACACTGCCTAGCCTACGGGGGTTCCGCACCTGTGGCTCGAGGACCGCACCTGCGGTCTCGCACCTGCGGAGTTGGACGGGAAAGACTGGGCCCGCACCTGCAGAGCTTGAGAACGCACCTGCGGCTTCGATCCTGCGGAATTGGGTCCGCACCTGCGACTGGGCAACCGCACCTGCGGTCACACCAGAAACAGGTGCACTAGCAGCTATTTTAGCTGGTTTTTGACCTTGTGTGGTGTCCGGGAGGCACCCGAGCCCACACGAGCCCCCGTGAAATTATTCCAACAAGTCCTAAATCATATTACAGACTCGCTCGAGCCTTCGGAACACCCAAAACAACGCTAAAACTCAAAATCACCCCTCAAAACCCCTAGGATCAAACTTAAGAATTTATAAGTTCTTGAATTCGGTTTCAATGCGCCGAACCGACCTATACCACTCAGAATGACCCCAAATTTTGCAGGCAAGTCGTGAATGAAATAAAGGAACTATTTTCGCCCTCGGAATTTCGTTCGGACCTCGATAACAAAAATCACATTCCAAACTTAAGGAAACTTTATTTCGCTATTTGGCGTCAAAACGCTCCCGGGCCATCCAAAACCCATTCCGGACATATGTACAAGTCTGAAATCGTTATATGAAGCTACTGAAATCGTCGAAACTCGATTCCGAGGTCGTTTACTCAAAATGTTGATCGAAGTCAAACTTGGCTTTAAAAGCCAACCTTAAGGAACCAAGTGTTCTTATACTATTCTAAACACTTCCAAATCCCGAACCACCCATCCCCGCAAGTCACAAATCAAGATAAGCCACTACGAACAGGGTCTGAATATGCAAAACGACTGGTCGGGTCGTTACATAATGCTTGTCCCTTGACCGCTTTTTGAGTCACATAAATAATGTTGAACTCACTCAGCAGGATTTGCCACTTGGATATCTTGCCAGTGGGCATGGGTTTCTGAAATATGTACTTCAATGGATCCATCCTTGATATGAGATATGTTGTGTAGGCACAGAAGTAGTGTCTCAACTTCTGAGTGACTCAAGTCAAAGCGCAGCAAATGCGTTCCAGCAAAGAATACCATGCCTCATATGGAGTGAACTTCTTGCTGAGATAATAAATAGCTCCATCCAGTACGGCAATGGATCCTTCCTTCTTGTTTCGTCATGTTTCCCCAGAACGCAACCGAAAGCTCCATCCAGTACGGCAAGGTAGAGTAGCAGGGGTCTACCTGGCTCAGGTGGTACCAAGACCGGTGGTGTTGATAGATACTCCTTGATTCTATCGAAAGCATTTTGACAATCCTCGGTCCACTTAGTCGCAACGTCCTTCTTTAACATTTTGAAGATCGGCTCACAGATGATTGTAGACTGTGCTATGAATCAGCTGATGTAATTGAGCCTCCCCAAGAAGCTCATAACATCTTTCTTGTTCTTTGGAAGTCGTAGTTCTTGAATGGCTTTGACCTTAGACGGATCCAATTCTATTCCCCGGCGGCTTACAATGAATCCCAACAACTTCCCAGCAGGAACCCCGAATGCACACTTTTCGGGTTTCAGCTTCAGATTATATTTTCTCAACCTGTTGAAAAACTTCCTCAAATCTTCCATGTGATCAGTAGCTTTCTTTGATTTGATATGATGTCGTCCACATACACCTCGATCTCTTTGTGAATCATGTCATGGAATATGGTAGTCATAGCCCTCATGTAGGTGGCCCCTGCATTCTTTAAACCAAATGACATCATCTTGTAACAGTACACTCCCCAAGGCGTGATGAACGCCGTTTTCTCAGCATCTTCCTCGTCCATCCAAATTTGATGATAACCAACGAAGCAATCTACGAAGGACTGTAGCTCATGTTTGGCGCAGTTGTCAATTAGAATGTGTATGTTTGGCAAGGGGAAGTCATCTTTTGGACTGACCCGGTTGAGATCCCGGTAGTCGACACATACTCTGACCTTCCCGTCTTTCTTCGGCATAGGTACGATGTTGGCTAACCATGTTGGGTATTCAACTACCCGGAGAACTTTGGCGTTGATCTATTTGGTAACTTCTTCTTTGATTTTCAAACTCATGTCAGGTTTGAACTTTTTGAGCTTTTGCTTTACCGGTGGATATGTCAGATTGGTTGGCAGTTTGTGAGACACAATGGACGTACTTAGACCAGTCATGTCGTCGTACGACCAGGCGAATATGTCCTCATACTCCCTTAGGAACTCTGTATACTCTTTCTTTTCTGACAGTGAAAAATGAATATTGATCCGTGTTTCCTTGACGTTTTCAGAATCTCCCAGGTTGACAACCTCAGTCTCATCTAAGTTGGACTTAGGTCTATTTAAAAAGTCTTCGACCTCATTAACAATTTTGTCGGGTATATCGTCTTCGTCTGAATCAGTGTCTGTTTGTTGCGTCGCCTCATTGCACGTCACAATCATCGGTTCATCAAGTAAAGTAATAGTAATGATGTATAGATAAAGTAATGAGAGAAAAGGGTAACAATGAATATCAGATTCATAAAGAAATTGAAAATGCTTTGATAAATTGAATAACTTGTTTTGAACATTGAAGATCTTATTGCGGGAATTGAAAAATGTAGAAAAGGGAAAATTGTTTAGAAAATAAAACAGTAAATAATGCTTGTTTTTAGCCTTGCTACCCCGAAGCTCGGCGGGCTCTGGTGGTCCTGATAGACCAGTTCTTGAGATATGCTCCCTCGCTTACTGCCTGTACGGAAAGGCTTTCCTCCCCCTCCTCCTCGAGAACAACACAGCAATCCATGTCGCTGTCTTCCAAAAACAAATTCCTCATCGTTGTAAGGGATTCCTCTTCATCTGATCTATAGATAATGTTGTCCTGCTTGAAGGTCTGCTCCAGATGAGTTATAGGCTGCTCCAGAAGGTAGTGATGATCGTGCCATGGCGGCGACCAATTTCTGAATTCTTCCCATGTATACTCATACCCCAGACCGAAAGTAGTACCATGTTTCTTGAGTTTTATGGGCTTCGTGATCCCTTGGAGGTTCTTACCGAGCCCTTTTCCTGGCTCGTATCCTCCCCAGTTCAGGATGCTCTCGATCTTGCTATCCCAACATTTGTCCTTGTCAATGGAATTGACTCGCTCAATATGGTGATAAGTTCCTCCACCTAGTTTTCTCTTTCCGTCAATCATAGGGATAGTCTGGCGACTGTAGATAGGGTTTCTACCGTCGCCGTGGATGATCACCTCTTGGTGGTTCCACTCGAATTTCACCGCCTGATGTAGTGTTGATGCAATGGCCCCAACAGCATGGATCCAGGGTCTCCCTAACAACAAGTTTTAAGATACCGACACATCTATTACCTGGAAGTCCACTTCGAACCAGGTTGGTCCCATCTGTAGGCATAGACTGATTTCCCCCATGGTAGATCTTTGAGACCCATCGAAGGCTTTCACGTTGATTGCTCCCTCTCTTATATCATGTAGTCCTTTACCCAATTTCTTGAGTGTTATCAATGGACAAATGTTAAGACTGGAGCCTCCATCGATCAAGATCCTCGTGATGAAATGATCTTCACATTGCACGGTGATGTGCAATGATTTGTTATGACCCAATCCCTCAGGTGGTAACTCGTGTTCATGAAAAGTAATTTTATGACTTTCCAGTACCTGGCCCACCATGTTGGCCATTTCTTCACTAGTGATGTTATTCGGCACGTATGCTTCGCTCAACACTTTTAATAAAGCATTTCTGTGCGTCTCAGAATTCTGTAGCAAAGAGAGAATAGATATTTGCGCTGGTGTCTTGTTCAGTTGGTCGATGACCGAATACTCCTTAGCTTGTATTTTCCTCCAAAGATCATCAGAACCTGTTTCAAGGAGGGGAGGGCGGTTGGCGGCTTGTTTTCTTGACTCGGCGAGATATTCAGGGGTATAGACTCTATCAATTCTCGTCATACCCTGTGCTGCGATGGCTTCCTTAGACCTGTTTTTACCTTTCTTTCTCGCCTCGGCTGTGTAATCCCAAGGGATAGCATCTGAATAGAAAAGTGGTGTGGTTGACATTGCTACTGGAAACGGCGTGAACATTCTTACTTCAACTGGAGTGTATGTTAGGGGTGGCAAGACTGCAACCACGAGTGGTGCTGGTGCGTTTGCTGGAGATACAAACTCAACTTCAATTGGCACTGGCGCCTTCGCCTTTGCAGGTGGTGCCGCTTCAAACTCAAGTGGGATAGACATATTTACCTTGGCATTCTCAGATGGATGAATCTGGACTATGATCGGGTTGAGAGTGACTGCAGGTTTCTTTGGGTCATCGCCTTCTGCGATTAACCCGATTGACCCCTCGGGATCCTAATCATCATCTATCTCAATCATATGGATGCCTCCACCCTTATGGTCTGGTAAAGGGTTGTTGCGGACATTCAGAGTGGGGTCTTTTGCCACAATAATCTTGTTATCAATGAGGGTCTATATCTTATATTTCAGAGAGCGACATTCTTCGATGGTGTGTCCTTTCATGCCAGAATGGTATGGACAGGATTTGTTTGGGTTAACCCACTAAGAAGGGTTCTCAGGGGTGGTAGCAGGGATAGGTGTAACGTAACCAGCAGCTTTGAGCTTTTCATACAACTGGTCGATGGGCTCGGCTATGGCGGTATGTTGCTTTGGAGGGCGGCGATCAAAGTTAGGACAAGGCCTAGGGAAGTTTTGACGGGTAGGGGGTGATTGATAGTGAGATTGTTGGGAATTATAGATGTTGTAGATGGGAGCAGGTTGTGAATATCTAGGTGAGGTAGGTTGATATGTGGGTGGTGGAGATTGGTATGTGGGCGGTAGAGGCGAAGGTGCTTGGTAGTTTGGGGTTGGCTGATATGTGAAGGGAGGTGTTGGGTAGACTTGGTATTTGGGCGGGGATTTGGCTTATTGTGCAACCATTACAGCTCCCACATCTTTTCTTTTAGACACACAAACGGACTGTAAAGCCTTGTTAGTGGCTTGCAAAGCTACAAAATTTGTAACCATATTCTTCTTGATACCTTCTTCAATTTGCTCTCTTAATTTGATAATATCGGAGAACTTGTGGCCTTCAACCATCATTAATCGTTCGTAATATTGCGGGTTCTGAGCTCGAACAAAGAACTTGTTCATCTGTTCTTCCTCTAAAACAGGTCTGACTTTAGCAGCTTCCGACCTCCAACGAGTAGCATACTCGCAAAAGGTTTATGTGGGTTTCTTCTTCAGGGTTTGGATGTAGAACACATCCGACGCGTTCTATGTATTGAATCTAAACCTGTCCATGAAGTTTGTTTCCATGCCTACCCAGTTTGACCATTTCTTAGGGTCTTGGCTGATGTACCAAGACAGTGCGTCTCCCTTCAAACAGCTTCATGCGGATCTTTTCGTCTTTTCCTACGCCAACCAACTTATCATAGTAGGTCCTCAGATGGACCCTCGGATCACCAGTTCCATCAAACATCTCGAATGTTGGAGGTTTGTACCCCTCGGGTAGTTCAACATCAGGCTGTATACAGAGATCTTCATAGTTCAAACATTCAATTCCCTTGACTCCCTCAACACCCTGAACTCGGCTAGTCAGCTTTCTAAGTTCCTCAGCCAGATTCTTGACAAGCAAGTCCTTTTTTCACTCAGATTCATATGTATGTTAGATAGGCAGAATGGAGTGGGTTACAGTTTCCACATAGATGGGATTGTTGTAGGCATGGAAATAGTCCTTCATGGGGTTTTGAGGTTCGTGGATGGATGGTGGAGTGTTGTTATGGCAAGTGTTGCATGGTGCCGTGAGAGTTTGGTCCTTTGGGGAAGTGGCGTTATGGTGAGGTGCATGGTGATTTGGTTGTTTTGGGATATTCTGTGGTGGTGTAGGGTTTACGTCAGGGACGTTGAGGGAAAATGACAGATTGGCCAGATTCAGGACCTGGTCGAGCTTCTCTTGAAATTTCAGCAATTTCTATTCTAATGGTGACATATTTTCATGCAAGACTTGAATACCCCGGCCGTCAATGGCCTCTACCTGTTCAACCATATTTTCTTTCCTGATACTGCTAGATTCTTCCATCTGACTTTTGCCTTTGTTTCTACCTTTGGGAGGACTAAGAGGAGGAGTAGGTGGAGGCCCTTTGGATCTTGTGCGGTAGGCGGATGATGCCAGAATGCACGAACTAACCTTTGGGGAAGGGGATAATAACTAAAAGAGAAACAAAACAAAAGGTAACCGAGTCAGTGAGGATTATGAAAAATATTGCAGAAATTAGACACGTAATGCGGAAATGTAAAGCGTATCCTAAGTTGGGGACCTCTTTGTGCCCGAGGTAGGCCTAGCGACAAATTGATTTGGAGAACTTAAAATGCTAAATGCCTTATTTTAGTGATAGAAAATATAAAATCTTTAAAACAACTCTAAATATGCGAAATAAAAGGCACTAATGGCCATAGGCCTTATTACATTAATGAAGAAAAGAAGACACCCCTATCTACTTGTTCCCAGAAGGACCTTCCCCAGATTCGGCATTCTTGCTTCCCTCGATCAGCTTTCCCATCTCGCTAAGTCCCAGCAGTAGGTTGGTTCTGGCTAGGTATCCCTCTTCAGCTCCTTCAGCCTTCTGGAAAGTCTCGATCCTTTTGATGAATTTCTCCTCCAGTTCAACTATACCTTGCTCCAAGTAACTCAGCCTCTTATTGGCGCTGATAGCCATGTCCTTCCATTCCTCGATCAACCTTTTGTTGGACTCATGTATCTTGTGGTGATCATCCTCACATTCACGGATCCTTTTGCGCAGTTGGTTGTACTTGACTTGTGCTTCAGTCTTTTCGTCTATGACCCAGTGACCTTGAACGAACCCCGGCTCGATTCGACCACCTAGATCTTCTTCTAACCAACCAAGATAGAAAGATGTGAAACCGGCGTGATACCTGTATGGCTCGATTGTGTCTTTTTCAAGCCTAATCTTGCAGTGCCATAGGTGCTGAGCTTGGCACTTGTGAGGGCTATCGTCATTCTGAAAGTCTGCTCAAAGATGACTCATTTTCTCGACCATAGGTACGACCTTCTTCCTACCTGCTTGCCTCATAACTCGCAAAGGG
Source organism: Nicotiana undulata (assembly GCA_005239495.1). Classification (NCBI taxonomy): domain Eukaryota; kingdom Viridiplantae; phylum Streptophyta; class Magnoliopsida; order Solanales; family Solanaceae; genus Nicotiana; species Nicotiana undulata. The sequence goes on from MDKH01133978.1 coordinate 8,133, forward strand.
ACGTAAGGGTATGTCCCCCTCAGACCAATCAGTATCAGAAATGAAGCGTCTCGGGACCGAATGATGAACTCGTCTGTCAGAAACCACTCAAACATCCATTGAACCTGATCCTCAATTAAATTACCAAATAACTCAACCCATCCTTCGGCATTCTCCGGCTGAGCGAACATGTCGGGAATATAGTTCATTCGCTTTGGGTGATGAAAAGTGATATGGTCACCCCAAATCCTTCGATGGATGTCTAGTCAGTATTAACCTTTTTGCAGATGTTCTATGAGCCAGAGTTGGAGTAATAAGTTGCAACCTTCGAAATGCCTTGCTCCTCGTTGACACATTTCTAGGGCCCGATACATATCTGCGATGATCATGGGCACAATGCTTAAGTCCTGCCCGTCTATCCCTTCCATTAGTGTCTTAGTTACCATGGCCAACCTATTATGGATTCTTTCCTTCTTCATTGGGAACACAATCAAACCCAAAAAACACACCATAAACACAAACACTCGGCGATGGATATGCCCAAGAGAGGTGATGGAAAACTCGTCTTGGTAGGTGCGGTACGATTTACTGTGACCGTACCTTTCATATAAATAGTCGAAAGGGATGTATGAATCCTTAAGACACACCAATTCTGGATTCTTCTTCAAACCCATCATTTTGAGGAAACCCCTGCCCATGCGGTTTTCAGGCATCAGAAACCCCGGAGATTCCCAAGCTAGACCGTCCGATCCTCCTATCTCTTCTAATAAAGGTGTCATTTCAAGGTTCCCAAAACGTAACACGGACCTATTGCAGTCCCAAAACAGAGTAGCGGCCTCTATCATTATTTTGTTTGGCTGAATATCTAGAAGAGATGGTAGATTGCTAAGGTGTTTTCTGACGAGAGTTTTGTCACTGGAGTGGAGGTCTTCCCACCAATTCATCAGCCTAGGGTGAATATTGGCGACCATGCCGAATCTGGGGACTTCATGCCTCATTTTCTGCAAACAAGCAAGGTTAGGCCCTTTACCCCCACCCGACTCGACTATTTAACACCAATAATTAGCAGGAATCATTCAGTTCTCCAAATAAATGCATAGAGCGTGAGGGTGTCCGTTTGGGTTCTACGGAAACCCAGTGGACTTTGGACAAAGCTATCTTAAAGGCTATTATGCGGACAACACGTTAACCTGGCTAAGTTTAACCATGATGCATGCAACACTATAACAAAGTAAGGTTTTTATGAGGTTTTAGACTGGTACCCTTGAGCGAACAACTCAAGGGGGAAAGGCACGGAACTATCGACTGCACCGCTGATCGACTAGTTTTACCGCAAATACGCCTTTCTGAATTTTAGGGGGCAATAATATAGGAAGAGCGCAACCACTCATTATAAGCGTTGCTATAGTATTTCATTTGGCATGAGTGAAGTATGAATGTCGAGCATGATATGCAATAAATAAGCATTTAAACAGATAATCATGTATTTGCACGTTAAGAAAGGCGGTAAATACAACAATTATGATTTAAAGAAATTACAAAAGGGAAACAAAGAGACATGTTAGTTCTGTTCATGTGGAATAAATATTTGAAAGAAAAAAACAATTAACGGCATGTAACAGGGGAGAGGAAAGGGTGCAAACATTTAAACAAAATTAAAGGTCCAAATTCACGAAACAATTTGCAATGGTAAAAGCCTAGGTATAATCCCTAGCAGAGCCGCCATGCTGTCGCGCCCCCTTTTTCCTTAAGCGGAGATCGGATTTATGACATTCTGACAACTCCTTTTAAAGGAAGAGGGTTAAAAGAAGAGTTGCCACCTAACGATTTTTAAGGTGCGTTAGGGCACCTAGAGTGATTAACTCATGAGACTAGTTTGCATTACCAGAGATTGGGTAAGGGATTGAAATTATCCCAAGGGGAAGGTATTAGGCACCCTCAGGATCCACGACTGTGGTTCCCGGCCAAATGGTTTTCGTGAATTTGTACAATAAGCAAGTAGCAAGTAACAGCTCAAATAAGAGGGGATTTCAAATGAGCATCGAAGTTATTAACTTTTGAAAGAACTAGTAAGACATTTGAGATTTGAAACAATATGGATCACATCAATGCAATACCCGGTATGTCACTCCTCAAAGAGGGGCTACATGTGGTATTAGCGCACCGGTCATCATATCCATATTCTACCCTTTCCCACCCCGCGAAGGTATTTAAAACGTGTGTTGGTCACGAAATCTATTGCGTGCTATTACCCGTCCTATCCTATCAGTCCTGGAGGAAGTTAAGGACTAGTATTCCTAAAGGGTAGGTACTAGGCTGAACCCTTAGGTTTAAAGGACAAAATTCTAAATGTCAAACAAAACAATTAAGACTGCAAATACAGGGGAAGCACATAGAGGCATATATGAAGCTCAGATATTCCTCCACAAGTTACACACATAAATAGCACGACTAAAACACGAGTAAAGTCTTTAACTTCAGAACCTAAACATGATGTCTAGGCGAGAATGCAGTAGCAAGGCAGGTTCATTACAGAGTTTCAGAGAAAGGACTTTTTCCAGTTTCATACTATTGGTTTCTTATCTGTAATTAGCCAGACAATACACAAAAGAGGAATAGTTTTCCAGTTTTAACAAGTGTTGATTCCTAAGGATTGCCTAGGCGTATGAACTGCTCCAGTTACACTGTTTTAGTCTTCAGTTTTAGGAAAAATGGTTGTTAAGCGGGTAAGTCTGTTTTTTTCTTAACCAGGACAAATGGGAGAATATAAATGCAATCCTACGGACATGGCATCTAAATGCAAAACAAGGCCTATAAACCTGGAGCTCAGCTTGCTCTTCTTCCCGAATCTCATAATGCCCTTCATCGGCGAAACCTTCAACATAACCTTATCTCCCTCCATGAATGATACATCACGTGCTAGCTGATCTGCGTAGCTCTTCTGCCTAGACTGTGTTGTATGGAGCCTCTCCTGAATAATCTTCACCTTTTCCAAGGCGTCTCTGACCAGATCTGTACCGTATAACTTGGCCTCACCAGACTCAAACCACCCAATTGGAGAACGGCATCGCCGACCATATAAAGCCTTCAAATGGATCCATATCGATGCTAGACTAATAACTATTATTGTATGAAAACTTCGCCAAAGGAAAGAACTGGTCCCACTGACCCCCGAAATCAATCACGCAAGCCCTGAGCATATCCTCCAGAATCTGAAATGTACCCTCTGACTGGCCATCAATCTGGGGATAGAATGCTGAACTGAGGTCTATCTGAGTACCCATCTCACTGTGAAAAACTCTCCAGAAGTGCGAAGTGAACTGAGGACCCCGATCAAAAATGATAGACACCGGCACACAATGCAACCGGACTATATCACGAAGATAAATCTGAGCCAACCTCTCTGTAGTGTAAGTAGTAGCCACAGGAATGAAATGCGCCGATTTGGTCAGTCTATCCAAAATGACCCAAACCGCGTCAACCTTCCGCAAAGTCCGAGGCAACCCAACCACGAAGTCCATAGTGATACGCTCCCACTTCTACAGAGGAATGGCATCTGCTGAAACAAGCCTCCTGATCGCTGATGCTCGTACTTAACCTGCTGACAATTAAGACACCTGGCCACATGATGAACGATGTCCTTCTTCATTCGCCTCCACCAATACTGCTGCTTCAAATCACGATACATCTTTGTCGCTCCTGGATGAATAGAATACCGAGAACTGTGCACCTCTGCTAGAATCCTTACCCTCAGGCCATCGATATCAGGAACACACAATCGACCCTGGAGTCGCAGAACACCATCCTCGCCTAAGGTAACCTCCTTGGCTCTGCCCTGGACCACCGTATCCCGAAGCTCTGCTAGACGTGGATCATCAAACTGTCGAGCCTTGATCTCTCCCAATAATGAAGACCGAGCAACCATATGAGCCAAAACTCGACGAGACTCTGAAAGGTCCAATCTCACCAATCGATTGGCCAAGGACTGAATGTCCAAGGCTAAAAATCTCTCCTTAGCTGCAATATAGGCCAAACTACCCTTACTAGCTGCCTGCCTGCTCAAAGCATCCGCCATTACATTTGCCTTGCCCGGGTGATACAGAATTGTGAGATCATAGTCTTTCAATAACTCAAGCCACCTCCGCTGCCTCAAATTAAGGTCCCTCTGCTTAAATAAGCACTGCAGGTTGCGGTGGTCCGTATAGACCTCACAAGATACACCATATAGATAATGCCTCCATATCTTCAAAGCATGAACAATCGCCGCCAACTCCAAATCGTGCACAGGGAAATTCTTTTCATGAACTTTCGCTGGCGCGAAGAATAAGCAATAACCCTGCCATCCTGCATCACACGAGCACCTTGTAGCTGATCAAATAAATCGTCAATGCGTGGTAGAGGATACTTGTTCTTGATTGTCACTTTATTCAACTGGCGGTAGTCAATACACATCCGCATAGACCCATCCTTCTTCTTCACAAATAGGATTGGAGCACCCCACGGCGACACACTTGGACTAACAAATCCCTTGGCCAACAACTCCTCAAGCTGCTCTTTCAGTTCCTTTAGCTCCTTAGGAGCCATACGATAAGGAGGAATGGAAATAGGCTGAGTATCTGGAGTCAAGTCAATGCAGAAATCTGAAGGAAACACATCTGGAAACTCCCGAACGACAGGCACTGAATCAATGGTAGGAGACCTGGTGGTGATGTCCCGCACATAAGCAAGATAAGACAGGTACCCTTTCTCAACCATATGCCGAGCTTTCATGAAGGAAATGACCCGGCTGAAGGCACTAACTGAAACACCCCTCCAGTCTAACCTCGGCGACTCAGGCATGGCCAATGTAACTATCTTGGCATGACAATCCAAGACAGCATGATGAGGAGATAGCCATTCCATGCCCAAAATAACCTCGAAATCAACCATATCAAGCAACAACAGGTCGGCTCTGGACTCTAACCCACAGAAAGTAATCACACAAGCCCGGTAGACCCGGTCTACCACTACAGAGTCGCCCACAGGAGTGGATACATACAAGGGAGAATCCAAAGACTCACAAATAACATCCAGAGAATGGGAAAATAATGCTGAAACATATGAATATGAAGACCCTGGATCAAATAGCACTGAAGCCTCTCTACCACAGACAAAAATAATACATGTAATCACAGCGTCAGATGCCACTGCGTCTGCCCTGGCTGGAATAACATAAAATCTGGCTGGAGCACCCGATGCCTGAGCTCCCCCAGGACGAGCTGGAACTGAACGACCCACTCCTGACTGGCCTCCCCCTCTAGGACGACCCCTGCTAACCTGGCCTCCACCCCTAGGTGGTCGTGTTGCTGGTGTTGTAATCATAGGTTGCTGGCTCTGCTGCACGGCCTTGCTCCGATACCTGGGACAAAACCTCCACGTGTGGCTCATATCTCCACACTCGAAGCAACCCCCTGGCACTACTACTCACTACCCTAAAGAGGAGGAACCCTGAATAGTTGAAGAGCGGTGTGAATCCTCTGGTAAAGCACTGGGATAAGAACTGGAGGATCTATGATGGCTAGAATAACTGCTGGGTTCACTCTGGATGGCTGGAGGATGATAGGAGCGCTCTAGCATGGCGCTAAACTTGGGCCTGACTAGAACAACCCTAAGAGGTACTGGAGGTGCTAAATAGGAAGGCCTGCTGAACTGGACACCTCCGTACTGACCCTTGGCCCTAGCTGGAGCCCCTCTGAAGTCGCCGGCAAACCTGGCCCTCTTGTCCTGCTGACCCTGCTAACCTGGCTGACCCTGCTCCCTGCCCCCACATGGTAACCCTCGATACGTCGAGCTATTTCGGCTACAATCTGATATAGGGTACCCATCTCTACCTCTGTGTCCATGGAAGTCCTGATACCCAGATGTAAGCCCGCCACAAACCGCCGAACCCTCTCAGCACATGTGGGCAATATCATGAGAGCATGGCGGGATAACTCTGAGAACCTGGCCTTATAATCTAACACATACATCTGCCCCTGCTCTAACCTCTCAAACTGACCCCGCAGCTCTTCCCTCTCAAACGGTGGAATGTATCGGTCCAAGAATAACTGAGTAAACTTCTCCCAAGTAACCGGTGGAGACCCTGCTGGCCTACTGAGTATATAAGACTGCCCCCAGCAGCGAGCTCTGCCCTCAAGCTGGAAGGTCGTGAAATCTACCCCATGTGACTCTAGTATCCTCATGTTATGCAATCTGTCCCTGCACCTCTCGATAAAATCCTGTGCATCCTCTCCCCGCTCACCCCCGAAGGTCGG